>LDPL01000005.1:742017-981515 GCA_001305505.1 Neonectria ditissima | reverse complement strand
GTTATAATAGTTATAGTTATATCTAATAATCCTATAGTTATAGTAAGCTATTAGCTATAATTTAGGTAAAATATAATACTTAGAAGCCTTATATAGATCTCTATATATATACTCTATTTATTTAGGTAAAAAGCTATTAGTATAAGTAAATATATTATCTTTATAATAATAAAAGAAGAAAAGAATTAGTAATATAGTATATAAAGTATATAATTATTTAGGGTTATATAGGCCTATATAATACCCTTTTATCCCTTAATTTTTCTACCCTAGTAGTTAAAAATTAAGATCTCTTTATTTATTACTACTAGGGTATTCTAGTATAAATAGATATAGTATATAACTAATAGAGCTTATATAAGACTATAGGGTGAGCTTAGTGGGGAAAAAATCGAAAAATGGGTTTTGAGACACTGAGCCCTATGGCCTTCCGTATTATCCTAATTCCGACTCGATCGAAGGCCCATGCCATGCGTTCTCCCCGGTGGGAAAAGTTGCCAAAGCAAAGGCGGGTCGCTTATTTGGCTTGCCTGGTAGGCCTGTTCGAGAAATCCGAGTAGGGCAGGCCGAAACTTGCTGCGATTCTTGATTATGGTGACGCAACACCAATTTCCGCCCATCAAATTACGTTGATCCTCTAGGACGAGAAGAACCAGACGCTCCCAGTCGAATAATGCGATATAACGAGTCTTGTAATTGTGCGCATAATTCACAGCTTGCCGGGAAAGCTTATGGGCATTGTCGCGGAAATACGACATTTCCTCTTCGCTTGCGACAAGACTGAGCTTCTCCTCGAACGTCATTCCGCGTTGGCCCTCTGCAAATCTGAACTCATGGTCTCGGATTGTGCCAGGTCTCTTATAATCGAGTACTGCAAAATATTTCTGACTGGCGGGGTGTTTATAAAGCCAGCACTTGTCCGCACGCGCATGTTCTCTCGTATGCTGATTGAGCGAGATGATGCAGTCAGGATACTTTGTAGAAAGTGCCAGGTCCACGGGGTTGATCAAGTGAACTGCCGAGGCGTCCACCACGTCGCCTTCCACGTGGATTTCTCTTGTCTCCTCCCAAGATGCGAGGTTGTGTTTGGCCAAGGTCTGAGGAACATTCTGGTGAGCATCCTAGTGGTTCAAGAGTGCAGTGGAACGCTGGATCCAGAAATCGAGAGGAATTTTGACCGCAAAACCTGGGGGGTCGGCTGCTATCGTATCTGCGCCTGAAAGATATGTAGAACTGGTCGCGGGTTCTATGGTAACCACGTCTGCGGTTGGCAGACGCAGGGCGAAAGACTCGGCAACGGTCGACATTGTGGCGGATGGTTCTTCGTTTGGTCAAATGAGATGGTTGATGGTTGATGTGCGTGGGTTGTTGTGAATTTCGAGAATTGAAAGATAGAGACAGAGACAGAACCTGGTTGGCAGTGCTGCTTGCCTGCTTTTACGTTGACAGCTGCGAGCAACTGTCGGCACTGCAACTGGTGAAGGAGCGACTGGCAGGTAGGTAACCAGTTACAACGGTCACTTCAGCGGTCACTTCAGCGGTCACTTCAGCGGTTAATTCAGCAGTCGCTTCAGCAGTCACTTCAGTAAACATCTCTGGCACTTTATTTGTTTTTGTTTCGGCATCTCGAATTAAGCCCGAGGGTGCGTTCTCAAGAAATCCATGTCATACGTGCTTAATCTGTGTTGCGTAAGTGCCTGAAGAAGCGTAACAAAATTGAAGTTTAGAAGTGGTCATTGAATTCTCTGAAGTAAACTGTCTCAATCGAAGCGTGGAATCATTCACTAACTTCGCCTGCTTCATCTGAATTCATCGTTCCGCGGCGCGCCTCTACTCTTAGAGGTTCACGATGAACCGCCAACTGTTCGGGAGCGATGACTAAGCCACTTGCAGCTTAGCGTCGTGAACAAACATCGGACATGCAGGTGTTTGCTTAAGCGTTCACTGAATGACTAAGAAACAGAAGGAACCAAGAAAGCGAGCAGCTGCCTAAAATTGCCCTCCTTCTTCAAAGTCAGTTTCCGTTTCCCATCTTTCCATCTTTCCATCTTTCCATCGTACAACGCCTCACGCACCAAGTTGCATCTCGCTCGCCACCGCAAATCGTTCACCACCGCAACTCGTTCACCATCGCAACTCGCTCGCCACTCTCTCAAAATGGGTGGTTTCTATGAAAGAAGTGATCCCCCTCTCCCCGACCCGCGTCGTCCAAAGTTTCCCTACCGGCAAGGCTTCAGTGTTTCCATTCACAGTCACGTCCCACCACCTCCCTTCGGCGTCTGCTACCCTGATGGACCAGACCGCGATGGATCCATAATCGACCCTGAAGAGTTGGGCTTCAACCGGACTGATTGGTGTCTCAAAAACCCACCCGCTGAAGCTCCCGACCACCTTGAAGAGTGCTCAGAAGAAGACTGCAAGAACAACGCAGACAGCGACGACGACGCAGAAGCCGTCCCTCACCCTGATGCCGACGATTCTGTACACAACCTCCACGTACTTGATGAAATCGCGTGCAAGGATGGACGTGGAGCTCAGGTTGTCCGTTGCTACCTGGACAAGGACGAGGACAAGGTCTTGGTCGCAAAGATTTACGACGCCCTCTACTACCACCACGGACGAGATGTCACATACCACGCCGACTACGACTATCGCCGTGAAGCTGCCGCATACGAGGACATGAAGAAGAAAGGGATTGACGGGACTCTCGTTCCGAAGTACTACGGCTCTTGGACTTTTGACGCACCTCTTCTGGGTTCTCCTCCGACGACACGACCGGTGCGAATGATCCTCATGGAATGGATTGAGGGCGTCAGCATGGACTCAGCGGTAGTCAATGGACACCTCAACGGACTATACGAACCCATCCCCCCTCAGCAACGTCTCAACATCCTCGCAAAAGCCATGGAGATCGACACGACGCTTTGGCACCACGGCATAAGACATCGCGACCTTGCACCAAGAAACATCATGTTAGTCGGAGAAAACATGGACATCAAGATCCCCCGAGTTGTACTCGTCGACTTCAACCAAGCTGTCTGCCTGAATCGACTTGGCAAGCCCCGGGTCACAAAAAAACTGCCAGTCAGCCCTCGGTATCGCTACTGGAATGACCGCGGCGAGTTTATACCATGGCTGCCTGAGCCTCACCGTTCTGACTACAAAGTTTTCAATGGATGGCTGAAGGTTACATGGAAACACTCAAAGGATTTCGGGCCCTTCACCACGAGTTGGAAGGACTTCAATGCCAATTATAAAATACGGCCGCCGTTGCCTGATGCTGAGGTCAGCGACACCAAACCAAGTGATGTCTCAACAGAGTCGGAGTAACTCCCCGCACAAGGTAAATAGAAAACGATTGCTGGGCATGTTGGACTGGGATTTCGATTAACGGGGTGGCAGTGGATTCGCCGAACTTGGGGCAATCGCGCGCTCATTCGTAAAAGAACCAGGCTACCGCTTTCAACTGTTCGATGGGTTCGATGGAAGACGGGCCAAGTAACTGAAGGGTTTCGAAGTGGCGACCTCGGACGATGTTTAGCGGTGCCCAGGACGGTGGTGGAAAACAGGTACACGCCAGGATGATTGGAGCGCCAAGAGGTCGGCACGGGAAGGACAGGGATGTTAGCCAAGTAAAAATGACCAATGATGCAACGATCCTGACCCAAGATTCCCAATTGCCAATGACTCAAAGATCACGGGGCCACAACTAAAGTTCAGCACATCACGAGAGACAGGAACATAGCATCACTTCTCGCATCAGATGTTTCTTTGTCAAATGTCAAAATGCTCAATCCAATTACTGTAACGTGCTAATTACTGCAAACAAACAAACGCCTCATTTCCATCCACTTATGCAATGGGCTCGCAAGTGAAGACGCCGCGCACGGTGCCTTCGCGGAACTGCTTGGCCTGGAAAGTGGTCAATAGCTGAGAGAGTGAGGATAGTCGCAGGAAACTTACAATATCATCGATACTGGCGTAGGTGCCGCCGACAAGGACGATCATGCCGATGATGAAGATGAGGCCGTTGGCAATGGCCAGAGGGAGGTTCTCCTTGGAGTACCAGGGACCCTTTCGGATGAGCATGAACCACATGATGGCAGGGAAGTAAAAGGTGAATCCGGAGATGAATAGCGAGGATGAGATGGAGAGAAGGTCGCTGAAGAAGGGGATGGCCTCGGCGATGATCCAGGCGATGATGGTAATGGCGACAATAAGAGTCAGCCACGTGATCCAGCCCATCTTGGTATTGATGTAGCGGATGATGGAGTCCTTGAACATGCGGGCGTGAAGATAGCGACCCACGACGGTGGTGTTGATCGATCCCGAGATGAAGATGACGGGGAGGGCGATACCGAAGGCGATCTTGGAGATGAGGTCGCCGGCCGAGAGAAGGGCAGGGGACTTGACGTCAGGGCCGACAAAGGCGTAGATGAGGGCGCCGGTCAGGGTGTAGATGGCAATCTCGATGAGGCCAAGAGCCCAGATGGACTTGACGAAATCCTGGGGGGTGTGCATCTCATCCATGAAGGAAAACTGGCAGACGGCGAAGGAGTAGGCGAAGACGATGTTGGTGATGGCGATGAAGGCCTCGGTAAAGGTGAGCTCGTCCTTGGGCCAAGCAGACCAGTCGACCGAGGAGAGACCGCCGGGGGCATCGCCAGCCTTGATTCCGGTGGCGATGATGGTGATGCCGACAGCGAGAGCGATGGAGACGAAGTCAATGTAGCCCAGGATGGCAACCTCGGCGAATGAGGGAGGGATGGCGACAATCAAGAGGATAATGGCAGAGACGACGCCAAAGACGAGAGAGCAAGCGCCATTGTCGGTGATGTTGAGGAAGGCAATGGTGCCGGTCAAGCAGTGGGATCCGACGAGGAAGATGAGCTGCAGCGAGAACATGACGCCGACCAGCTCGTAGCCAAACTTGCCCATCATGAGCTGTCCGGCATCGGCGTAGTGGGAGACGTGGGGGTAGGCCAGCTTGACCTGGCCGACGACGTAGCTGGTGTAGATGGCGACGAGACCGAGGCCGACGCAGAGGATGGTTCCGGCCACCATGCCCAGTGTGGCAAAGGCCGAGGGGAGACTGAGGCATCCGAGGGCGATGGCCTCGACGATGAGGACCACCGTCAGACGCTTCCAGCCGAGACGGTGGAAGTGGGCGTTGCCCTCGGCGGCCTTTTGCTTCTCGAGGTCGGCGCGGGTGCGCTCGTCCAGGTCGGCGACTTCGCCGGCTGTGTTGTCGTACATGATGTCTTGCTGCGGCGTGCGGTGCACCTTTTCCGCGCTCTTGCGGTCGGTGGACGGGTCCGCGGGGGCGTTGTTGATGTGGTCCATGATGGAGGAGGAGGAGGAGGAGGGTTGGAGGCTAACAATGGGTTTGAGTCGATGGAGGAGAGCGGAGAGAAGCCAAGGTAGATATGGACTCTAGTTTCCCGGGGTTAGAGTCAAGGCAAGACAGTGGAGGAGGGGGAGGATGATGAGATGGGGGACAAAACGGAGGGGGGAGGCGCAGAGAGGGTTTATGTAGGACGAGGCCTTAACGGAGAAGATGGAGCGGATGGGGGAGTGGGCTGGAGATAAGTCGAGGGCCAAAGGCACACAGAACAGAACAGGTAAAAGGGTTTCGAACCGAGAGTGAGACCGAACTCTGTGCAGAGGCAACCTTGGTGGGTCGAGGACATCGGGGTCCACTGGGGGAACTATCTCGTCGTGGTTTTTGGGGGAGCCATGGGTCGTCAGATAGTCAGCGAGAGGGGCCATTGGACGGACCAGGGCAAGCAGTGAGGACGGAGAACCCTGTCGACGGCTTTGGTGATGATGATGATGATGATGACGGTCGAAGCCTGGTCCCTGGGGTCATTTGCGGGCTGGGTCGGTAGGTACTCCAGTCTCCATCTCCAGTCTCCAGAACCCCAGACTGGTGAGGGCGACGAGGAGGAGCAGGAGCGGATCTTCAGTCCCCGCTCGGAAGGAGGAGGAGGAGACGACGAGAGCGAAGGCGAGGCATGACAGGACGACAGCATGGACGCAACCAACAAAAGACAGCCATGTGCCGAAAAGCCGGCTCCCAACGAGGGTGAGAGAGAGAGAGAGAGAGGCGGTTTACGCCCGAGTCGGCGGTGGATGGCCCATTTGCAGCAATTCCGTTTACCTAATGCGGGACCGGCAGTGCGACGACGGAGCCTCCACAGAGCCGCAACGCCGAGCTCTGCTTGGCTGGCCGGCGAGTTGCTATGTGTCAGCGAAACACCGGACGGAGCCCGCGCACGGCTGGGAGAGGGAGAAAAAAAAGAGGAGACGCGAACACGGGTCGTCGAGGCAAACGGGCAAGGCAAGGTTGAGGCAAAAAAAGAGACAGAGGGGACGGAGCGCAAAGTGTGGGCTGTCGTCGTGTTCGGCCCCATGAAATCCCCCATACTCTTCGCGCGCACCTAGACGGCTTCTCCGCAGAGTCAGTTTGAGATTGGGTTGGGGAGCGCGGTAGTTTTTACGTCAACATGCCTGAGCTTCTCCGGTTCTAGACCTGGGTAAAGGGCAATCCATTGTGTAATGAATGAGATTCCTGCTGATCCCCGGCCGTGTGTTGTTGTTGTTGTTGTTGTTGTTGTTGTTGTTGTTGTTGTCGTTGTCGGCCGGTGTCCGGATTTTTGGTGTTTGTCTGGCTTCTCTCTGTGATGCCTTGGCCTCCGGCCCTCGCTCCAGCACTCGGCCGTCGCCAAGACGGAGCTTGGCACGGCGCGTGACCGGGCGTGGCTCGGAAAATTCTGCCCGGGCTTGGCCGAAGGAGGGACGGGAGAGGACAGACGGATAGAGGGTGTGTGTGTGTGCCTGACGCACATCATCTCGTCAGCCCTGGGCATTCGAAGTCTTCTCGAAGCCCGCTAGCTACGCGGAGAGAGAACAAGCCAAGGATGGGGCGCGTTTTTTTCTTGGCCTGCGCGGTGGGGTGCAGACAGAAGTGGGCTCGTCTGCCGGGCTCTCCGCAGCCAAACCCCTGGACCAAGAGAGAGGCGATCCAGCTTCGCCCGGTTGGAGAGCGGCGACCCCTGAGACGAAAGAAGAAGCCAGGTGTTACGTGCTCGTCCTCCCTGGCTATCTACGTTGGCTCTGCACTGACGATGCCATCACGGAGCAGAGAGCGTCAACGTAGAAAGACAGACTCCCCACTCTCCACACCCGTGCCGCATCCATCAATCACATCCTCCCACCTCGTCTTCAATGTCTCCTTCTCCTCCTCCTCCTGCCTAGACGGTTGCGTGGTGGTTCGATGCCGTGCCCATGATCCATGGCCAGATCCGCCGCCCGCCTCCCGCCGCCACCCTTGACCCTAGCATGGCACGTACCTGGTCGCCCTAGCTGCAGCGGTTACGGCACATTGACTGCAGCGATCGCGGTGCGTTGGCTAGGTACTTTGTATAGTGGTTGCAGTGCGTTGCCTATGGCGGTCACAGTGGTCAGGGCCCACTAGAGACAGTAATCACAGCACCTGGCTTCAGTGGTTATGGTGCTATTTGCTAGGTACTAGAGCCGGATTAATAGCTGGCCCGGGCAGGATGACCCAAGTGGCTCAGGTCAGCTATGCTGCGCCACTCAGATCACCTCCCACCGCCACCCTGGACCCCAGCACAGCACGCACCTGAACGGCCTGGTTCGTGACTGAGCTGTGTGACTACTGACCGGGCCGTCAACTGTATTGTATGACTGAGCCTGTGACTGAGCCTGTCCAACTTCTTGCCGCCTCGCCCTGATCGTCGTCGACATCCATCATCCCATCCCCGACTCCGACTCTCCCCGTACCTCCCGACCGGACCTAACTCGTCTAGGTAGGTCCCTCCAAAAACCCTCCCGCGCCATGTCCCCTCTTCCTCCGTAGCGTGCTCCGTGCCATGCGCTGTTTCTAGAACAAATCCTCCGACAACCACTTCCATCCCGCTAAACTGCAGTGGTGAAATTGTCCCGCCTCGTCGCGGCAGGACATGCAGCGTAAATCGTTGCTTAATTCTTCATCCAGCCTAGTCGGGGCTCGCCAAGCCAGCATTGTGCATGCTTTCCTTTCTGTTTCCGCGCCGTCTTCTCTTACACAAGCATTAACCCACCCGCTGTCCGTCGTTCCCTTCCCTTCTTGCCGCCCGATCTGCGAAACTCTCCGGCCGGCGCCTCCGGATGGCAGGCCAGACGGAACCGGCAACAGCAGCAGCAGCAACAACAAAAAGGAAAAACAGCGGGCTTGGAGATAAAAATCGCCATACTCTTGCCATCCCCTCTGATTCACATAATGTGGTAAACAGTATTCATCGCGTCCAGTCAATCACCCTGCTCGCCATTGGCTCGACCCTCGTAGATACCGCGTGCGTGCGGGCCCGCCGCTCGAGCACCTGTGGAGAGTCTGGAGACGAATGCTTAGCAAGAGATGCTCCTGTTCGTCCACAGCAAGATATCGATCTCTGATAAGATCTCGATTTCTAATAGAATTATGAGTCAAAAATGTCCCGCGACGAATCCTCGCCCGAGCCCCCCGTGGCCCATCGCTTCAGTCGGCCCGCAACCGTCGCAAGAGACTCCAGAGCGCATCCCAGTCGTCTCCGACAACCTATCCACAGCGACTCCGCAACGGACGACCCCGGGCTTCTATTTAGTCATATAAACTCCCTCTCACCTCCCAGAGGCCCGGGATCCCTGCCTCCGAGACCTCTGCGTCTGAGCTTCCTCTTCGTCGATTGAAATTGACTCAGTCAAGTCAGGATCCTGTCTTCGGCCTTGTCTCCCCGCCACGGGGTCCCTCACCGGCCATGGTGCGAGGTTTCCATGTCATACTAGCGGCCATTGGCGATGCCTCTCCGCAGTTTATTAGGTTGGCTTCGAGGCTGCGTACAGACTATACGTCCTTGGCGCGCTTTACTCACATGGTGAAACTCCTGGTTGGTGCGCTCTTACCATCCCCTTGCAATGCGAACCGCGCATAGCCACACCAGATGCAAGAAAGCCGGTCATGTGCCTCCGCGCATCGTTCGGTTCTGCTCCCTGCGCATACAGTTGCACATCACATGCACGGCTAACAGGACTCGATTCGACATTTGCCAAGGAGCTTCACTTTAGACACATGCCCAGCTAAACTAACCGGGATGCTTTGCCACTCATTACACATGCATTCGCTAGTTGACCACGAAGCCGTGTGAGTCGATGGAAAATCCAGCTGAGCATTGCAATGTCACGGGGCCAGCAAACGCATCATTTTACCCCGTCAAATGATGCTTGAGACGAGCCATGCAGCTACGGGAACGTTGGCCAAGACGAGGTCCTTGATGATCAATGGCGTTAATATGGTTCAGGTTATATGCCCATCTCAGAGCAACCAAATTTTGGTTAACCTTGCTATGCACGTGGTACATCACCATATCAGCCACACCAAACTCTGCTCGACCACAGTGCAAAAGCAAGGAAATTGATGGCCGAAAAGATGGCAAGACTGCCGGCTGTACTGGGAGTTTAGGTAAGTAGCCAATGTTGTTGAGAAAGTCTGCTTTAGTGTCTCAGTGTACTTGAACTATCCATCGTTTAGTGAAAGATCTATAACATAGGCTTCCACTTGCTACTTAATTGATCTGATATCTAACATCTATCATGTATATTTACTGACAAACTAGGTTGTTTACTTAGTCTAAGTCTCACTAGATTGTTTAGGGTAAATTATCTATAACTCATCTAACAGTTAAAGTGGATAATAATGTTAGCCTTTACCTGTCACTTCATTATAAAGCAGCGGGAGTCTTGTAAAGATACAAGCAAATCATAATCTAGATTTTAGAAAGAGCAAAGGTTAGTTGAGCACTGCGCTAGATTCTCCCCTCCTGGATCACAAATACATACGAAAACAAGCTCTACAAAATTAGGTTGAATAAGACGAACAGTTGCGAAGAAGCTCACATAGTTTTGCAACGCGCTTCATCGTATTCCCCGGGGCTTCTCTTGTGACATAAACCCGTTGTACTACGGAGAGCCTTGGAACATCTTTATGAACCTGTAGCTGGACCTGAGCTTGGAAAGCCGCGGTGGCACCTCATTCTGCGATGCCTCTTTTGCAGTATAAAATCCCTAGGTTTGACTTGTGTCTTACATGTGAATAGGACTCTCAGATTTAATCGAGAGTAAAAGGACACGAGTGAACTCATCGATTAGTTTTAGGAGGGTAGCATTCTTAACTAAGTGATCTACCATCCTATATCGGATCAGTTTGATATTTGGGGTTGTCATCTAGCTTTTCTGTGCAACGATTTCAGTGACAGGACCGACTGGAAAGAAGGCCTCTTCAACCCATTTTCATTCATAGTACCTGTGACCCTAAGGCTAATTATGCCGAGAAAGCTGCCACTCGTTGGTAAGAAACTTTCTTTTTCCAACCCATCATGAGACAATTACATACCTGCCTGAGAATGAGACGAAAGCCATGGTAAGTAGCATTTTCCTTAAAGCCCATCTAGCTCTGAGTCTGATATGGGCGGCGCAATCTCCACAGGCCCGTCATAGTTGTCCTCATCCAAGTTTAGAAAGTTGATAATTCCGTCGTCGTGCTCCCACGCAGTCTTCTGTCAGCCGTTGAAAGCTCCAAAATGCGAACGGCGAGGCCGAGGTATGCTAGAAACTTTCATCTTGTCTATCAAAGAGCTCATGCAAACGCCCTAAATCCACTCCATGAGGACGACTGTGATCCTGTCCGCATTCTGCGTCACGTTAATAGCAAACCCAAAATATCCATCTCGGTACATGTAGTAGTGGGCACCATGGATTTTTGCCACGTATACTTGACTCTCGTCTTAGTCAAGACAGCAACGAATAATCTGAGAACCACGCTCGTACTCGCAGGCGATCTCGTCGAGGATGCGAAGGTCCAGTGAAGTGGGATTAAGGTGCGGGGGCATGTGTATGGGGGGTTGCCGAAGACGCCTTTCGCTCTGAGTGTCCCCAAGAGTATCGCTATTTTGGATTACAGGAGGCTTGAGACACTTGCGAGTACTGGGCTGAGTTTCCCAAATAAAAGCACTACGTGGCAGCTGGTCTTTCGGATTTGATTCAGGTGATGAATAATAACGACTAGTACAACGACGGACAGGTGAGGCTCAGCGAGACGGCTATATGGCACACTCCAACTGCCCTATTCGGGTCTTGTCGATGCCAAGGGGCGCCTAGATGAGATCACTTTGAGCCAGTACAAGCATTGCTGCCTTGGACAATGTTGAAGTTGCTGCTCCCTAGAAAGACGCTTGTTACCTAGACAAGCTCTGGTGCTGCCATATCCAGGCAGAACTCTGCGTCTCCTTGGGTTTGGGGATCATGGTCCTCCTAAAGAGGGAACCTCGCTGCCTCTTTCGAAAGCATCCGACATGGGCTCATTCAATGACGGCAGCACTAGTTCGAGTATGGGAGTCTCAATCCCAGAAATTAGGACAGAGTTGTCCCAGTCAAGCACGTTAGGACTGAATCGAATCGCGAGCAACGACGGTGTGGATGATGTCTGGTCAAAACTACGCCTGCTGCCGCCGAACCCTGTTCTCAGCATGACTATATCGTCGGCATTCTGTGTGCACTACTAAAGGAACTCAAGGCTGTGCGAGCCCTTTTCGATAAAGAGCACGACAGCCTCGTCAATTTGGCCGCAGACACCAACTATTACAATTGGGACAAATGAACGGGCATATGTTTGTTGCAGCCTGTCTGCCTAAAGGAGACTACAGAGCAAACCTCGCCACTGATTCAGCCTCTAGTATGAGGGAGAGCTTCCCAAACGTCAAAATTTATCTCTTGGTAGGCATGGGAGGTGGTGGTGGAGACGTCATATACGTGGTAGTGCTCGCGAGCCTCGCTATGCGCGCGTATCTGGGTGAGCACAATGACGACAATTTGAATTCTTCAATATAAGCTATGAGCCAATACCTTTGGTTGTCACCAATTCATTCTTGGGTCGTGTCTAGTTCGCTTAATGCCTTGATTCGCTGATGGAAAGGTTCATTATCTAACTCTATCTTGTCTATATGCCTGTGACACTTCAGCCAAGTTTCTCGAAGTGATCAGTTCTACTGTGTAGTATCCCGTCTGCCCTGATCAAGCATGGCGTAGCTATCGATGCTTTGTGGAAGGTTAGGCTCGTCATTCAAAACAGCATGTCCAACAAGAACACTGCTTAGGTGGTATACGGCAAACACTGCTATGCCAACAAGCATCAAAGAAGAATCCAAGCATACACATACATCCCCCTTTCCATCAGAATGGCTTCGTTGCCCTCTCGCGTACTCGATCATTCTGAAGATCGAGCGCACTATGGGTACAGTTGCAAGGATACCACCACTTGATTAGGGTTACTGTGTTGTAAGACAAGATTCCAAGTGATTTGCATACCGCCACTTTGGCTGAGGAAGAACAGAAGGTCGCCCAAAAGAAAGACCTTTGTGAGCCGCTTCGGCCAAATCGTTGAACAAGGCTCTGCGGTGAGAAGCTGAATAAGATGACCTAGTACCATATCAATAGCGGCAGAAAAGAGTGTTGGTCCCAAAAAGGTCAATGAGCTCTGAAGGAGGTTCGGTTTGAGAGTCCAGTCGGGGGTTTGCTTAGCACCTACAGCGCGACTCACATGGCCAGTCGCCTCAACTATGTGATAAGAGGTCAGCGGCAAGTGTCTAGAAAGCAGCATGATGGTCTTACACGAAAATCATGGCATATCTGGAGTATTCATAGATGATAAGGATGAAAAAGGGGTTCGTCTCTGGTGAGCCCCAAGAAGCAAGGGGTGGTTGCAATTTTGCTTCATACGCATATTTGCGGATCTGACCGATATCATTTTAGTCCTAGAAGCGAGGTTGGTTTGTGGGACGCGGCACCAGCTGTCGATCAGATCTCAAAACAGCACGCATACTGTACGACTAGAGCGAAGAACCCACATAGTTTAGCAGCGAGTCTCTACTGTAATTGAGTTCACTGCTAGTATTACACGAAGTCCCAGTGCGATTCGTACCGAACCCGAGCGAGGGGCCAGGTCGGTTTCAAGAAGCCGAGTTGGAAAAATGCCAGAACCGACCATTCCGAGGGCATTTGCATTTCCTCGTATCGGCTACACAGATGCTGTGTTTCGTCCTACTAGAATAGAAATCTTACGATGGCCTCCGAAACATCGTTTCCCCCAGAGACCCCTGACTCGAGACAATCATAGCTCCGTGTGCCAGCATCAAGACGGTGTTAATGAGTTGCAAATAACGTAGGCGCGATAGAATCTAGCTTCATCATAGTAGAAGCCTCGAAGACGCTCTAGGCATGGTTTTGAAGACAGTTCCCCTTTCAAAGATGCTCATTTAGCTCGCGGGTTTGAAACCACTGTTTGCCTAGTTCACATTCTACCTATGCTTTTGACTTCATGCGCAATTCAATCTTCTTCCTCGTCCCTTCCTAGCACTATGCAAAATAGCTGGAGATGCTGAGTCTAACTCGGGCTCTGAGGGCTCAAACTGTGCCACTGTAACACTTCCTTCGCTTAGGTAGCTGTAGGGCGACGTAAATTCCCCACTCCAATCCAACTCAACCCTCGTACTCGATACGAGCCCTCGCGTTGCCTCGTTTCCAGGAGGGTTTGAGCGAGGCCGCTGTTAGTCTGGTGGGGTGCGGTGGCCGTAGACCAGCGCCAGTCCAATAGTCACCAGCACGAAGACAATCCTTGCTCCTCCTGCATCCATTCCAACTGCTACTTCGGCTGCTTCTTTCCCACATCACACTCCTCTCTATCGTCATCGGTCATCTAAGTTAACCGACACACGGTAATGACGGAGCGGCCGGGCCAGCGACGCGACGAAACCCGCCCCAAATTCTGGAAGGCACTGCTGAAGATAGTGCAGAAGACAACTACCCCTAGCAATGCAGCTATTTCAGAGCGCCCCGCTAATACGTGTATCTCAGCCCCTCATGCACTGGCCAATTCTTGAAGGTGATGTGATGGTGCGTAGTAACATGTAAAACCCGAGCATATTCCATGCCATTACGCGTCGTGTTTTCTTTTACTCTATAAATTAGCATCTAAACTGCACTGACGGTGCCAAGCAGCGATCAGTCTTGGTTCTTCGTTCAACATCACCCAACCCGACAACATGGCTCAACAAGACGAGATGGCCTGGTCCGACTCGCCTCCTTCATATCACGACGTATCATACAATCGCTTACTCAACCAGAATCTGATCACAAGAGGTTCCTTCCACCCTTGCCGACCCGGCCTGCGCTGGCACTAATCTCGAAATAGATGATGGTCGTGTCGACCTAGAGCTCAACACTCGAGTAGTCAAGACCTTGTCTGTCCTTCTTCCAAACTTCAAATCTCCAGGCCCCCGCAACACAGCAGAGCCCACTGAGTCGCCCCCAGCATACTCTGTCGGAGATGCTACGAACGCCAAGTCAACCACTTGCCCCGTCAAGCTCAACATCGTCATCCAAGTCGTTGGCAGCCGTGGAGACGTACAACCGTTTATCGCCCTTAGGTGTGAGCTTCAGAAGCATGGCCATCGGATACGTATCGCAACGCACGACATATTCGCCTCCTTTATACGCGCTGCAGGGCTGGAGTTCTATCCAGTGGGCGGCGACCCTGAAGAGCTGATGTCATTCATGGTGAGAAACCCCGGTTTGATACCGAGCATGAAAAGCCTGAGGGCTGGCGATGTCCAAAAAAAGCGAAGAATGGTGAGAGAAATGTTGAATGGCTTTTGGGATTCATGCATATTGCCCGACCCGGTCACATCGACACCATTCGTGGCTAATGCACTCATTGCCAACCCCCCTAGCTTTGCGCACATCCACTGTGCCCAAGTGCTAGGTATTCCGGTACATCTAATGTTTACTATGCCGTGGACCAGTACAAGGGCTTTTCCGCACCCTTTGGCAAACATCAAGCTCGGGAGGAACTTCGGACTTGACCTTCAGACAGCCAACTACATTTCATATGGCGCCGTTGAATTTCTGACATGGCAGGGGTAGGTGAAAACGATTAGTACATCCTTAGCATTGCTGGTTTTGATCTAACGTTTCTTGCTAGCCTCGGAGATGTGATCAACGGATGGAGAGATTCTATTGATCTAGAACCCGTGGCATTCTCGGAGGGACCTCGACTGGCGGAAACACTCAACATCCCGTTCACGTACTGTTAGTCTCCTGCCTTGGTACAAAGACCATCAGACTGGCCCTCAAACATAGGTATTTTGTACACCACTCTTTTGGTTCCATCGTTGCTAAAGTTAGGCTCACAGATGTTTGCGGCTTCTTCTTTCGAGAGCCTCCCAACTATAACCCTCCACCTGCACTCGACGATCTTCTTCGACGTGGTCCCCCGCCAGTCTATATCGGGTTTGGCAGCATTGTCATCGAAAACCCCGAAAAACTGTCCGCCACTCTACTCGAAGCAGTTACTAGGACGGGCGTACGCGCGTTGATATCAAGAGGGTGGAGTAAGCTCGGAGGTCCCGAGGGCGACAACATCATGTATTTGGACGATTGTCCTCACGAGTGGTTGTTTCGACATGTGGCCGCTGTAGTTCACCATGGCGGTGCAGGAACAACAGCCTGTGGCCTTCTTGACGGACGGCCAACGACCATCGTTCCTTTTTTTGGCGAGTAAGTCCACACCAGACTCCTTGGCTAACCCAATACAACATAGAAGCTGAGGATTGACGTAAACAATAGCCAGCCGTTCTGGGGAGACATGGTGGCTGCCGCTGGTGCGGGGCCAAAGCCCATCCCTTACAAAACCCTCAACGCCGAGAACCTTGCAGAGGCAATCGAGTTCTGCCTCCAAACAGATGTTGTGCTGGCGGCAGGCGTCATTGCATCTAAAATGCAAACCGAGTCTGGTGTCAAAGCAGCAGTGGCGTCGTTCCACGCAAACCTTCCGTGGCAGGGGCTTGAATGCGGCATAATCCCAGGTCAACCGGCCTCCTGGGTATACAAGGGGAAGCACGGAACCCTAAAACTCTCTAATGTAGCCGCTCAAATCCTTTCCGATCATTCGAAAGTCAATTTCCGAAAGCTAAAAATGTATGTCGTTCGGATCATCCGCTTCTATCAA
The DNA here is from genome assembly GCA_001305505.1 of Neonectria ditissima. NCBI lineage: Eukaryota > Fungi > Ascomycota > Sordariomycetes > Hypocreales > Nectriaceae > Neonectria > Neonectria ditissima. Next base: position 965,419 of record LDPL01000005.1, on the reverse strand, counting down.
GTAAACGACTGACTCATCATACTGGTGTCCAGGCACGCAACCCGACAGATTAGCATTGAGACTCGAAGGTGGGACCCTGTAACCGGCACGATATCTACTGCCGCTGTGGTTGCCAGTGACATGTTGCGGGCGACCGCAGATATCGTCATCAAGCCAGTCAAGGTATACCAGAAGCACACGAAGGCCGCACCAATGCAGCCTGAAGATGGACAATCAATGCTTCCCTATTCTGGTCAGAATGTAGGTTCTGAGATGCAGCTCAAACAAATTGATCGGCGAAATTGCGTCACTGGAGTGGGAGCCGCAGCCGTTGCTTCAGCTTCGGGTGTCGCAAACTTAGTTGGATACTATGTTAGCGGCTTCGTAAAGATTCCCTTTGCATTCACAGAGGGACTCAGGAATGTTCCTCATCTTTACGGTGAGGAGATCCGAGATTATGGCACCATTAGCGACCTGAAGTCGGGGACTGTCGCTGGAGGCAAGGTCCTGGTGTATGGATTAGTTGATGGGGTGATGGATGTTTTTGTACTCCCATACAAGGGAGCAAAACATGGGGGAGCACTCGGAGCTGTCAAGGGAGTCGGCAAAGGTGTTGCCAGCATCTCCAGCAAACTCTTCGCCGGTAAGTTTATGAGCTGCCCCAAGCCGAGTTCCAAAACATCGATGGCTAACCAGAGTACGGTGATAGCAACCATGGGGGTCGCTACGTATCCCTTGCAAGGTATGTATAAAAGCGTTAGGACAGCTACAAATTCGAAAACCCGGCACGCGATAAAGTTGGCGAGACGGGATGAGGGTTTGTTTTTGGCGAAGCGGCTCCCTGCGGCAAGCATAGATGAGCGACAGGTGATGGAAGGTTTTGATGCTGTGAAATGAGGCAACGATAGAGTTGGAGGAAACTTAAGGGACCAGGGCTTCACGATTGCTTCTTTATACTCTAGGCCATTTCGTGTTAAATTACTGGAAAATATCTATAAACGGTTTTAAAGAGGTGTAAATACGATCGTCCGACACGCTTCATAAGCGAGCTGGCCAGATAAGCGAGTCAGCCACCCATCTGTACCCTCACTAACAGATATCAGACTAAAACAACCGGAACACCCAAGATCAACTGAAATCAATTACTGTCCTCTCTTTCAAGCGCATGTGTATCGTTTTCACAGATAGGTGCATTATGCCTAGGTTTCCTCTATCTTCCGCATCGTCTCAGTACGAGCTGGTTAGTTTCTCGGTTCTCTTGCATCCTAAGGCTGTGATATTATAGGTTCAAGCTACCGCGGCCTTGAGCTAGTTGATGGAAACCAAACCCGAAGGCGTAAAAACTCCCTCGCTAATCATCTGAGCATAACCCTGATATCTCCATTGGCTAACATATGCAAACCTAGTATCTGACCCGCCGTTGCTCGACGCAAACACTTCCACAATGGCACCTGTATAAACAATACCCATTAGCATGACTGGATCAAGTCACGAGAAGTAGCAGAAACTGGCAAGGTCGTACCTGTATATCGGCCCGTTCCACCGCTAAGGAAATGAGCTAGCCCATAGCCCATTAGCAATCCTTGTGAAGGGTTGCTAGAAGACATTGCGGTGAAAGCATAATGGGTTTCGTTCACCGCTTGAATCTGTAACCTGATTGGTTGATGAAACCAATCTCGTGGAACTTGCTTGATAATAGCTCCGGGTACAGTGGCAGTTTCATTGATGGTGCGAAGCCTGAAGTGCGGGATCAAGTGCCCTCCAGCTTTCAGGAGTACAATGCCGAGATCTATATGCTGAGACTGGGTTAGGAAGAGGGTTACACCAGTCTCCTCTTCCAGAGCCCGAGGGCTAAACGCGATATCGACACTGAAGGTGAACAGGGTGGTGGTTTGACGCCGCATAATGAGAGTTAATCCATCCCGCGGATCGAAGTCCGAACTTGTGGTAAGATTTGCTGTCGAGCACTTCAGCCGAAGCGTGTTTGGGTGTCCAGAGGGAGATATCACGTAGCTCGCCGGATTGGGTGCGCGCCAATAAACCAGATGACTCGGGAGCTTAGAACCTGGCTCAAAGTCGAGCACATCCGGGTCATTGACGAATGGACCGTCACCAGGAAGCTTCTTTGCTGAGGGAAATATGGGCCATCCCGTCATTAAGCCACGTACTGGCTCCATGATAGGCCACTCTCCCTGGCGCCAGGTCACAGGAAAAAGGACAGTCTCTCGACCCATAGGATACGTTGAGTTGGGTCGATAGAGGACCGAGTCGTTCGTGATGTCGGGAAATTTATCCCAGGTTGGCCCGGAGCGGGTAGAGAGTGCCACTCCCCACCAGTTTTGGGAAGCATCCTGGAAGAGATCCGCATGTCCAACAGCTTGGAAGTATTCCGTGGTGTTTCGATTGGTCAGTATGGGGTTTGCAGGGTAACTTTCATAGGGTCCTGAGAGGGCTTTAGAGCGAGCCATGGATTAGAGGTGACCTAGTTCGGTCCCGCCTTCGGCTATTGAAAGATAGTAGTAACCGTCTTTTCGATACATGTGTGGCCCCTCGGGATACGGACGACCAGACCCCGACCAGAGCTTGTAAGCAGGACCTATGTCGCCGGTAGTGGGATCCAAAGTGGCCTGGTAGATTCCAGCCTCGGAGCCTCCTGGGTACGTAACATAGGCTTGCCCGTCGTCATCCCAAAAGATATCTGGGTCAATGCTCGTGACGGGAAATGTGATAGGATCGGTCCAAGCGTCGTCGCGATACGGGTCCCGAGATGAGAAGATGCAATTGGTGAGGATCCGCTGCGGGGGATATCCCCAAGAAAAGGAGACGACGAGAAAGAAGACGCCGTCGTGGTGTCGTAGGGTTGCCGCAAAAAAGCCATCCCTCTGCCTAGGAGCACCTATAATGCCTGGGGCCTGGGACGGTCTGTTGAAAGCATTGCTGGCAAGTTTCCAATTGAGAAGATCGTTGCTGGCGTAGATGGGGAGGCCTGGGAACACGGTGAAGCTCGAGGTGGTGCAGAAAGTGGTGTTGTTTCGTTCGGGAACAAAGACACAGCTAGGATCCGAATGCCATCCAGGTAGGATGGGGTTCGTGTAGGTCGAGCTGACTGCAGAGATGGACTGCGTTGCAGTCACTCCTATGATGGCCAGGGAATAAGTAAGACAAAGCTTCATGTTGAGTCAAATCGGGTGCTATGTCCACGCTTGAATTAAGGAAGATGACTTAGATGGGTCATACTAAGGCCGGTATTTATAGTAATAAAGAAAGATTTGCACTTCTTGCGGTTCTCTTTTGGAGAGTGGCATCAGGATACACGATGCCATTGAGCGGTCTCTGCAGAAACCCAAAAAGACCTAGTTAGTTGGTCCTCAATTCAGCCTGAATGTTTTCCAGTCTTTCTCCGACGAGCAAGTATACTTAGATCGATCAGCTAGAGCTCGCTTATGTTAGTAGTGTCTGCAAGATCTGTACCGTATAAACACTGCCATCTCCCATAAAAAGAAGGAGAACCAATACACTAATAAGCTGTTTGTGAGACGCTTTCGCGGTTAACAGTGGCAAAATGGAGACGCTAGGCTGCGCGAGTTGACAGAGCTTTCACGGTACGCGTATTCTGTTCGGTTCGCTCATAGCGAGCCCTCTCGGGTTCGGCTTCGCTCAAGGACCGAGCAAGGACATGACGTGGGCAGGAAAAACGCGAAGAGCCACCTCGCACTCGTCCGTTCATACCGCCCACCGTCTCGTCTCAGCCGGTCTCTTGCTACGCCTCGTCCACCATTATCCCGAATGCACGCGAGCATACACACACACACACACACACACACATGACACGCAAAGCGAGGCTCGCGAGTGCTACCCAAGTTATGACGTCTCCACCAAAGGCACGACAGCAAGAGAATCGGCGCGCGCACACCAAGTCCAGAACAGGCTGTCTCGTGTGTAAGAGACGCCGCGTCAAATGCGACGAGGGCCGTCCTAGGTGCCGGAAATGCACCGTAGGTGACCGGTCATGCTCGTACACCTCGGACGTGAACCCCGGCCTCTCCACTCGCCGGCCCGGGACCCTGCTTGGGTCTTCTCCGTCGGCGCCCTCCGTGCTGGCCGGGTCCGACCTGGCCTCGCTCAGCTTCCGCGATGGCTTCACGGCGCTTCACATGGTCCTGCTCCATCATGCCACCACCAGCATGGCCGGCTATATGGCGCTCGAGGGCGACATGCATCCCATCATCTCCGAGGCCACATTCATCCCCTCCTTCCTCTTCGCCTCGCTCATGGGCATCCACGTCCTTCACAACACCCTCGCCGCTGATCAGCACACGGCAGGCAGCTTTGTCCACAGCTTCGTCGACTACATGCGCATCCATCGCGGTGTCCGCACCGTCACGAGTCGATACTGGCAGGATCTTCTCTGCTCAGACCTCAAGCCCCTCCTATACGTGACCCTATGGATCGACGAGGTCGAGCCGTCGGTCCCTAAATCAGCGAGAGCAGCGTACCAAGTACGACCGGCAAAGGCCTGCGCCACAAGGTAAGCACTCAAAGAGTTTAAAAGATTGCAAAGCTGATTTGAAAAGGACACGACCCTGTTAGTAGCGTAGAAGGCTCCAAACCGGAATCCCGATGGATTATGAAAAGGGAGTTTGCGAATGGAATGCAAGATGAAGCATCTCAAAGGTACAATAATAGCCATGAACTCCTAAATACCACAGAAGCTGATGAGAGAAGGTCAAACCGCTACCTCATCGAGAAGGAAAAGACCAGTCCAGACCACGTCATCGTGGGCGGCGAATCAACCGGTGGCCATCTCGATGTGGCATGTCTACTTGGAATAGCCCGGGAAGGTCTGCCTCGATCAGCCGCGTCGATTCTTCTGCGCCCCTGGGTTAACCTGACCAACACAGGAGCTTCCCTCAACGCAATAAAGACCTCGATTCAACCAACAAGCAACGATTGGATGCCGCAGCAGTGCTGGTCCTAGGATCGCCCGACAATTACACGGGTGACGACCCCGCCAATTTGAGCCAACCTTGTTCTGGAGGGGGCTTTTAATGTACTTCGACGTGCTTTCTTTGACTGGAACACCCTAGTCCTTCTAGCGCTCGGGCATCAGAAAAAGCTACTTGGTGGAAGGTGGGCCTGTGTCACTTTGGTTACAGATCGGTCGAAGATGAGGGTTGCTCTCCTCGGGTTTCTCGCCCGGGCCTTTGAAGCTACCGAAGTTGACTTGCCTCGGCTTGGGCCCGACTCGCCACCAAAGAAGGGAACTGACAGCTCAGCCAGGAAACGCAGATCAAGTAAGGGATGAATTACAGTCTTAGCTATAAGTACTCCTTAGCTTATATACTAAAGACTAACTGCATCCTAAAAGTAAAACAATAGGACCTGAAATAAGAGTTTTAGATATTTTACCTCATACTAATGCCTAAGGCAAGTCGACTACTCTACCGTTTCAAAGTGGTCAGACTGTATAGCTACCGAATCTGACAGCTGATCTGATCAAGAGACAGATTGTTTCTTCCACCATCTTCACCATCGATAGGTTGCGGACTAGCAGCATCAAACCAGATGCGGTCGAGACCAGTCGCCGACGACGTAAAATCGAAATGACCATCCAACCAACCCCCAGTCTGTTGCGGCCCCGTCGGATAGCGATTGCCAATGGCCTCGGTGTCGTCGTTCTGGTAAATGCGGATGTATGGCACGTAATAGTAGCCATCGTCGTACAAGGTCTCGTAGTAGGTGTCAAAGTACCAGTAGTATGTGCAGCGATATTTCGTCCCAGGCAAGGTTCGTATGTCTTGATACATCTCGAGCAATTTGTTGTCGATCATGGTGAAGGAGTAGAATTTCTTGTCGGACTCGTAGCCCCCGTCGACGATGGACCCGCGGACCTTGCTGTCGCTGGAGTACGTGAAAGGGTTCTTGCCGTCCTCGAAGTCGCCTCCCCTGATGGGCCTCTCGTTGTCGATTGGTGGCAGACATGGGCCAGCGACAGCACCGAGCGAGCCGATGATGGCTGTGAACAAAAGCGAGTGTAGGAGGCGGAGGGCCATTCTGGCGGAGTGAATTGTCTTGACTGAAGGAAGGTCGCGCGGACGGAACAAGGGATGTTCAAGTCGATTGCGGGACCGTGCTGTTCTTATTCCCCTGAACAGCAGCAGATCACAAGCACACACACAAGTTATCCCGCGACGGATACGAGGTCCCTTTGCGGAACTGGCTTAGCTTGTAATTTGACGATACAAACTATTGCCAGTAGCTCAACACTAAGGCGGCCAGCTTTCTTTTGCGGCGACACGATTGGTAGCTTGACACTTGTGGCGTCGCGTGGGCGTTCGGATCTCGGCTGATTTAAAGCTGGAGGAAGCGAGCTTGCTCTTTTTAGACGAGGTTGAAGTGGTGGCTTGTTCGAAGGAGCAGCCCTACGGGGGGACTGCTGCAAAATGTCAGGTTGTTGATGAAGCTAGACCTCCCAAGCGCTTACAGGTGAACTCGATGAATGGAAACAAAGCCCTCGAACAAGGAAGCCTCCGAGCTAGTTCAAAAGGACGCACCCTTGTGCTATGATTTCCCATATGCAGCGTCCGCTTGTACCTGAAAGCTGGGATCCCTGTCGGAACCCGTCACATGGCGCCCTCTGCCAAACCTCAGCTGCAACTGCTCCGGCCTGTCCGTCGCAGTCGCAACAGCCTTCTGCGCCGACGCCTCAACCCAGCCAAGCTGCCTGATGGGCACCCAAGTCCTCACGCCCGCCGACGTGTTGTCAAAGCCGTCCTCGCCTGTGCGCCCCGGCCGTTCCGAGTTCAGACTCAGCGCCATGAGCTCCGTGATGCTCTCCCACGCATCGCTGGTCCTGCGCCACCACAGGACCCAGGCGGTGTGTGCAATCGCGATCAAGGCGTGGCACAGGAGCACGCAGATGCAGAGGTAGTCGAACCATCCCACGGCGGCCATTACGAACCCGTGGAGAGTGACTTGCATCGTTAGTCGTGCCAGATTGTCTGCGTTGGCTGGGTGGAAAGCCTCCTTCGGGCCTCCGAGACGCATAAACGACTTGGCCAGCTGGCCTGACCATTGGCTTGAGACTACGGGCTCGAGCATGGCGCTGTAGTTGCTGGTTTGATGGCTCGATGAGCGAGAGATGCCGTCGACGACGACAACTGCAAGGGCAAACTCTAACATCAGCGTGGCGCCCTCCTCACCCAGTCCGTTGGGTGCAACGACGTTCAAGATGCTCTCGATTGTGGTTTCGGTAGAGGAGGTGTTCCCTTGAGACTGAGCGTCCAGCGGCGTCTCTGCTCCAAGGCTATCAAACCACTCGTTCGAGATTTCAATACGTCGCCAAGTCCCGTCATTCGGCGGCGCGAAGCCTCCCCATCCAAATTCAATCGTCTTGAGCTCGCTATCCATCAGCGATCGTCCTTGGTCTGCGGCAAAGTCGTACTTTGCGGTCCGAACGTTCTCGTCAATGATGGTCTTCCCGCTTGCCCACCTTGGATCAATCGTGCAAGCTTGCAGATTCCAGGTATCGTTGACGCCGCCAGGGCTCAGAAGAAAGACCCCGAATGAGCTGGACTGGTTGCCAGATGGCTCGAGCTGAGTAGGCGTCAGTAGAATCGTCCCGTTTGAGCCCTGGTTCATCTTGTTGCGAGCGGCTTCCGTGACATCAACCACTTGGAAGTACTGCGTATCGGTACCGGGGGTTGCCGGATCGGAAAACCAGCGCATACTGTATTCAGGAAGCGCTGGGAAGTTGGCGCCGATGAATGCATCTGTAGGTGCAACCGAGAAGACCTCGTCGTTGCAGACTGTCCTCACAGCTGGCAGCTCAGTTTTCACCGTGGCGACACGACTTGCGGCGTATCCGAGCGAGTCTGGGTTGGGATGAGTGGTCAAGCGGGCGTTTTGTCGCAGGTAACCAAGAGCGCTGGCCCATAATGCGTATGTAGCCGCCTGCATGATTGCAGTGGGTGTATGTACTGTGTATACCCAGGTCTCGATGACCGTCAAATCCGGAACACGAACACGCGCGTGGACAGTCTTGCGAATATCGCGATCTTGAAGCTCAAAGGACACCACCCCGTCCTTGACGCCTCCCTTGCGTGTTCTGAATGTTTCCACGATGGGGAAATAGCCATTCGAGAGGCACCTAGGGTCGCTCACCCAGATGTTTCCACTGCAGTTTTGCGACGATGGATTCAGTTTGCTCGGCCACATCTGCTCTCTGGTACCTAGATGTCCAGTTAGTGAGGACTCGAGAATTACCAGGCATGCAAGATGACTCACCGTTCAGCCAGAATATTCCTCCCCCGGTTGCCCAATCCAATTCTCTAGGGATCATCAACACGGCGCTTGTCGGGCCTGCGAGAACAGCAATGATGCCAGCGATGACAAGAACCACGAAGATGCAGGCTTTGCGAAACGGTGATGGGTGCTTGTATGTAATTGAGCCCCAGAACTCAGACGACCAGAAGAAACTGAACAGTTGCGTTAGCTTGTTGTCATCGTTTTACGATGGCCGCAGGTTTCGTGATACCTTAGAGATGTGAAATTGAAACCTGCTCCCATCAAACCCAGTGGCAATCCAGCTCCAAAGACCATCTCCGATCTGAGAATGTGGAAAATCACAGTCGAAAGACTCGCGACAATTAGAAGCTCCTGGGCTTTGGCGCAGATTTGTAGAATGCCCATTTTAATGCCGTTGGTGTTGCTAGGGCCTTGCAACTCGTTGCCGATAAAGTATCCGAGCAGGTTGATGGTGATGAGGATGATCGAAACAGCAGCTGGGAGAACATGAACACCACATCGAGCCAGAGCTGCTCTCCAAGAAACCTCGAAGAGTCTCTTGGGTTCCTCGGGGCCTTTCGTAACCGTGGTAATCTCTAGCCCTACGTTGCGTAGCAAGCTGGTGTACGTCGCGGTCAAGCTGAGCCAGCCTCTAGCTACTCTAGAGCCAGCCCGTGTCGGGAGGCTCGTGAGAGCTGTGTACCTTTGCTTTCTGGCCATGGAGATGGACGCGGGTATTGTGAGATGGCTGGAGGACCTTTGAAATCAGGCTGCAAGATGTGATTGCTTCGTGCGGCTGAACGAGTGGAACTTGGGAAGGCGCTAATACACGGTTTAACGGTTTAAGAGAACAGGACTATACTAGGAAGTGTTTTACTGACATATCTACAAGGTGCAAAAGGTTTTCTTCGAGAGTCTTGGTCACTAAACTTCCTTCTACTTCGATCTCATGCTTCAAGCTGTATGTGCACCAGGAATCAATGTGGTGGACTTCGTCCAGTGGCACGTGATCGACTGTTTCGCTGTCTTAGTTGGCCCGACAATACGGCTAGCGCATGGATCTCCAGCCCTGCTCACTTGACGGCTATCAACTGCACAGTTCTCCGTCGTTCTAGATAGAAACATCGAGTGAGACATGCCACTTGACAGCGGCGGCCAAGATCATCCGAGAATACCTTCCGGTGTCTGCAACCGGGAAGATGGTCGATTACGCCGTTGCGATAGATCCCTTGCAAGACAAGCCTCATGCTGCGGTCGCTTCGGCAATTAATGCGCTGCGCAAAAGCCAACCCCTTGGTACAGTCAATCACACCGACTTTGAAGCCTTACGAAACAGACCCATCTCATTCAGCATCGGGACTAAGCAACGAGGCGAGCAACAAGGGCAGGTGGAGACGCAGATGAGTCTGTGGCATGCGGCGCAATGGAAGTTTCTGTACAGGCTAGTCGGCGATGAGATTTGTACACTCGATTACATCCCGGCCCTCATCGTGATTGGCGACCAGTGGAAGTTTGTGGCGAGCACATACTCGAACAACATGACGGTGAGTTTGACTATCCCTTCTCGAATCGGCACTGGACTGGTACTATGTGGGTTGACTGCGTGCTGGGCTCGACGAATTCCGAGCTGGGGACCTTCCAGGTCATGGCGGGAATCAGGCGCCTCGGCAAATGGGCCAGCGATGTGTACTGGCCATGGTACAAGGACAAGGTTCTGCATATTACGTCCTGAAATGAATACCCCAAAGGGTACCGAGCCATACAGAAGGAAAACCAGTCGTCGGAAATTCCACAATGTCCGACCCGTGCAGTTGTCTTGTGAGCAGGTCGGCAATAAGCTCTCTTTATCTCCGCATCTCCCAAACTCCAACGAGCTATACCCTTTTCAGTAAACAGTCTCTCGTTCGTCAGTCTATACTTTGCCCTCTCTGCGACGAATAATCTGTGGAATATGGAGGCCAAAGCGACCTGAAGGAACGGTCTCACATTATGACATGTGCATCACGAAGCGTGTCAGCATGGTATAAATGCAGCTAGAATCTCTCCATCTTCTCAACCTTCTCATCGCCATTTCATTTCATCTTCGTTCAATTCTAACTCCCACTCAAACAACACCAATTCAACACCAGCAAGATGATGTTCCCCAACCACGCTCTCATTGGCACCGCTGCCAAGATTCCAACCTGCCTCCCAACCCCCGTTCTATCTTTCAGCCCAGTTGTGCTTCCCAGTCCGGACCGTAGGGTCGACCTGCAACTCCGCGTGTCAGCCCCTCCAACAGGCGATGCCCTCCCAATCATCCTCCTCTCTCACGGCCACGGCCGAAGCAACTACCTCTCTTCGCTCGAAGGCTACGGACCACTGGTCGACTTCTTGGCTGGGCACGGCTTTGCCGTCATCCAGCCTACGCACACGAGCTCCAAGTCTCTCAACATCGAGCACAACGGCGAAAACATCCGGGAGCTGTTCCTAGAGTCGCGAGCTCAGGACATGACGCAGATCCTCGATCAGCTCGATCTTGTCGAGGCTGCTGTGCCTCTCCTCAAGGGCCGGCTCGACAAGACCAAGGTCGCTGTCGTGGGACACTCGCTGGGCGGATTGACGGCCAGTGTGCTCCTGGGAGCAATCAACACCGATCCCCGGGATGGAGTGAAGTCGCACCTTGTCGAGAAGCGCATCAAAGCCGGCGTCATCATCGGTGGCACTGGAAACGGCGGCGAGGACCTCTCCGACAACGGCCGGGTCATGGTCCCCTTCTACGGCGCCGACTTCAGCGAGATGCGCACGCCGGCGCTCGTGATTTGGGGAGACGAAGACGTCAGCCCTCACCTGACCAACCGGGGCGCCGACTGGCATGCGGATCCGTACACTTTCGCCCCGGGCCCGAAAGCCTCGTTCTCACTCGCGGGTGGAAAGCATGGGTTTGGCGGTGTGAGCGGGTGGGATGCAGGAGAAACGCTGGATGAGAGTCCGGAGCGTTTGGCTACGGTGCAGAGAATGACTTGGGCGTATCTCAAGAGCCAGCTGTATGACGGAGACAAGTCTTGGGACGAGGCCTGCAAGGCTTTGGAAGGGCTTGAGGGTCTGGGCAAAGTAGAGACCAAGTAGAGGATGTAACTGAGGATTAGATTTGTCAACTCCACTCATACCAGGGAATAGAAATCATTATGTATCGGTGAGTTCAGGCTCAACAATAAATGAGGGTTTCCATCTATTTCACCAGTCATTTGCACCATTAGTAGCCACTGCGTTGCAGTGGGGATCATAATTAGCTTGACTGCTCGCTGGCAAGACAAGACTATGTTGACTTGCCCTTGGTGCGAGCTACCACAATGACAACCTTGACAACCCCAGACCTGCCAAACCAGTCGAACAGCCTCTGCGCGAGCTTGAAGCCGCCCATTGAGATTCCGTACTCCGCCAACGCTCGGTCTTGATGGTCTAGAAATTTGACAAGACCAGGAAAAACGTTCTCGGTGACGTCGCGAATCGTGATGGACCCCCTGTCGTAACCACAATCTACCAGCTGTTCTCTATACTCGCTCTCAGTCAAAAACGTCCGCACGGGACATCCCATCATCACGCCAATAGCCCTCAAGACCCACGTGTCCCGCACAGAGGCCGACTCGCTGAGCACAAGATCGGAAACCATGACCTGGGCGTCGAGTCTGCCGGCAGCGTACTTGAAGACGGGTTTCCTCGATGGAGAGAAGTGATAGAGACAATCCAGCGCCAGAAGCCACGTTTCTGTGAACCGCTCGTCTGCCAGCGAATCCACAGCTTCGGCCACTTGCGCATTCCAAGTCTCCGGCTTGGCAGCGTTGGCGCGGAAAAGCTTGAACGAGTCGGCCTTGAGCTTGCTTACGTCGGCGGCGGCGACTTCGCGGTAGATTTTCCGGCGGGCGGCCTGGACTTGCGCCTCGTTGAGGGTGAGGCCGACATAGTGGAAGTTGGCCCAGCCTGCGGATGTGGCCAGGCGGGCAAGTTCCCAGGTCTGGTCGCCGCAGCCAAAGCCTAGGTCCAAGACGGCGAGGAAGCTACTCGAGGATTGTCCAGCGGGATCACGATCGAGGATTCCAGACGTGCTAAGGATCTCCCTGAGGAGGGCTGCACATGCTTGCTCAAAGTCCTGGATGGGTTGGCCTTGTGGTGTCTTCCTACGGAATATTAGTAACCCAAGCATAAAAGCAATCATATGAATTTACCAATAGCCTATATTCATCCACATGGATTTCAACGGTGTGTCAAGGTTGAGCTTCCAGTGGCCAAGACCGTAGACGTCAGTCATACGCAAGAGCGTGACTGACGCTATGCCCGCGAGGGCTATGGTGAGAACAATTCCCACAAGGATCCCGAGCGCAAAGTCCGGGCCTTGTAATGAATCCATGGTTGATTGTGAGGACGAAATTGAGCTCAGTCAATCATGTTACATGAACGTAAAAGAGATAGAAACGAATGGACTCGGTCGGAGAGATGTGATCCACCATTAATATGTGATTATTGGGTTTCAGAATTCTTATAAACAGATATGTTTATAGTGAAGTTACAGTCAAGAGACGCGCGATCTACTGGAACTCGGGCATGCTCGTTGCTTATGTCTATGCTAATGTATCTAAATAATAGCAAGCCAAGATGGAGGAATCGTGATTAGAAAGTAGGAACGAATACGATAAACTTCAATTGCGTGCGAAATCACCACAGGATGCCTCAATGACAGACACGACGACTCCAACCCGCGCAAATAACAGCTGCGAGACTAATAACTCTGCAAAAACAGCATCCAGGACAGTTTTTTACTCATCTGCTGTACGCCTTTCCTCGGAGACTGCCTGTCTTTCTTCCAACCCAAGCCCACCCTTCCGACTCAGTTAGAACCACATCCAAATTGAAAGCGCCGCACAAAGTCCCAACAACCCAGCCAGTTGCATCACCATCAATGCTCCTCGCCAATGAACATTCTTGCTGCAATACCAGCATACCATCCCAGTGAGGAACTCGAGTATTGACAAATCCAGAAGCACCAAAGGCGACCAAGCCTCTGCGAGATCCGTTCGAGTGGCTTTTTCGACGCCTTCAAATGCAAAAAGAAGCATCGTGGCCATGACCGCTGACACAACAGCCGTAATTGCTGAGCTGCAGAGAAAGCCCTCGCCAACCCGACTAGACGTGGAGCTGGGATGGAAAGCAGGGAACGTCAGAGCGGCGACGGCAAGCCCGCTCACAAGAGCAGCTAGGACCACAAACGTATGGTAAAACCGCTGGAGGCGTTGGAACACCAGAAGAGCTCTAACATCGAGGTTCTTTCTCCACCAGATTCGCTTCATCTCCAGTTGGTGTGTTGGAAAGCCCTCGCTTTGGCGTTGCATGTCTTGAAAGCAGTCAGTCAAGGCTGATGGTAGACTGTACGGATGATGGAAGGTTGGCGGAAGGATGGAGGACAGATGGCGGCGCTATGAGGCTATTCAACAGGGTAGTAAGTGTGAGGTTGAGACTTGCCCTTGGGAAATGCCTGAAAGGACCTTGGCCAGCTTCGTGGATATGTTTGTTCCAAGCACGAAAAGTGTCGTCGTGATAGACCCCACAATTAAGCGCCGGATGTCCAACTCAGGCTTAGGCGCAGGCGACGACATGTCTAGCAAATGAGCGAGCTATCAGTGGGACCAGCACATGTCTTTGGGACCAACATATTTCTGTCGGGCCAACATGTGTTAGGTGAGTTTTGTAGTCTGGTATATATTTGACTAAGAGGAAGAGGATAATTTATAAGGGCTAGTAATTTATAAGGCCTTATAAGTTATTAAACATTACCCTATTAACTATTTTCCTACGTTTTACAAGCCCTTATCTGTGTCCACTGTAGCTAACAGTACCAGGTAGTATCCCTACGCTATTCAAACCAGTTCCCATTGGAATTCTGGAGGTTATAATCACTGTTCTTTCCACTGATACAACCGCTAGGGTCTGCTCCAAAAACAAGGTGGGGACCAGCCAGGGCATAGAATAGGGCGGCCGACGCCTGCTCATCTTGCCTGTAAGATCCGATGATGTCGGGCCTCCGCAGAGAATGGAATTAGTCAGCTTGAAAGTGCTGGTGGGGACGAAATTAACAGATTCTTACTCTGTCAGGGTATTTTTAGATGAAAATAATGGATAGATACTTGTTTTAAGTAAGTCAATAATGAAAAGAACCGTCACAAGCCTATTTGGTCTCCAAATTATATAAGACAATACAAGCAGTTTTATTTTATGCGAATATTGTATCGAGATAATCTTTTGCCCAGTTTATTACTTGCAGCTTCATTCTTCCCATCTAGTCACCGAGCAGTACGATAAGCGACCTTGCAGGGATCATCCATGCAGCCCCCAAAACATGCTATTTCTAGGATTCTGAAACGTTCATTGCAGATATTTTTCAGCCCCGAAAGCCCACGTGGGTAATATCTGTCCATTTCTAGGTCCATTGCCGCTCGTCTAGAAATCTTACGTCTTGCGGCTGGCAATCCATATGCCACCAGAATAGCACTAAAATCCTTCGGCGTTCCTTCCTGGCGCTCTGTCATCGTGAATAAGACGCTCTCAGCAGAGTAAGATCATGACTTCCTGAGATAAGGAGCTGCGTTGCGTGCATACGAGAGCTGCATCTTGGGGGATGATGAGCCATACGAAGCTCGCATGTAGAGTTAGTTCGCAGTGCATAGTTCTCGTAAATACCTGTGGTTCGAAGTTGTTATAAATACTCCCTAGACCCCAACAAAGGGTTTCTTCAACCAAGCCACCTCAACACCAACAAGCTCAAAACAACTGCCCAGCACAGAATTTAAAATGGCTTCCCTCAAGTTCCTGGCCTCTCTTTCCATTCTCTCCTCCGTTCTCGCCTCCCCTCTACCTGGCTTCTCGCCTGTGAGAGATCGCAAGCTGGTATGGTCTTCCGCGACATGCTCCGTGACGGAAATCACCGATGCATCGTACCGAGCTGATCTTCGCTGGTCCGCCGTCGACACCGAGAGTGCTTGGTCAGCCGTGGCCAATTCGTGGAACTCAGAAGCCCCTGGTGAAGGCCAGCTCTTCCTCCCGTTCACCATGAAAGTCAGCAACTTTTTCCATGGCCCCGAGCACATGAACTGCCAGGATGTAGGAGATGGAACCTGCAACACCATGGTCCAATGCGACGATACATCATTCCCAGCTGGCTATCTGATCCTCAACTCCTTCGTCGCCATCCATCAGGTGCACCAGAACCGCTACAACGGCCTCGACTCTGCCATGAACCAGATGCAAAACTCCATGGGCAAGTTTACCGAAACTTTTGCTCCCCAGATTACGGATTCCTCTTTGATCATGCGAGAGATTTTGTCCTCCTTTGCTTTCGTCATCGGCCTCGGTTCTGCTTACAGCTGGAACACGGTCATCAAGACGGCCAAGATTTTCGACAATGACGATTGGCGAGGTGTCGCGAAGGACGCCTTCAACAGCGCCGTGACCTTCGCCATCTCCACCGCTCGTGACCACCTCCCCACCGCTGCGGATCTGCAAAATGACTTGACTGAGGCCATGGGCGCGTTCGTCGGCAAATGGATGACGGCCGAGGCCGACTACGTTAACAAAATCTTTTCCGGTGCCGTGGGCACTCTGTCCGATCTCCATGGTCTGCTCCGAGACGGAATGCAAGGTGCGGTTCCCACCGGAACTGATCTCGCCACGCTCAAGGACGAAGCCCAGAAGATTGTCTACACCAAGATGATCCCCGCGGCGTGGGGAGTGGCACCCGGCGACTTCGCACCCTTCATTCTCGCCTCAGACAACGCTTGCTCCAGCACTGCCGAGGGCGATCTTGCTGGTCACATCGACGACTCCACAGCGGCCCAGACTCATGTTTGCTACGACAACAAGATCTTCTACGTCGTCACGCCCGAGTGGACCAACAACCGTGGCATCCTCGTCAACTGGAAACTCAACAGCCTGCCCGGTGGGACCTACGACAACCTCAAGGACGGTGCCTGGGGCGGTGTGACGCTCGACGACATCGTCATCAGCTCCTGGGACGGATACAAGCTCAACGGAAACAAGAATGGCTACCAGCTACCAGACAATTCGCAGGCCATTGACGGTAACGGAAACAACGGCAACTTGATCTTTGAGGCGGGTAGTCGTACACCTGGATTCAGCAGCATGCAAATTTGCGATGTTGCCACGCTTGAACGTAACTTGAAGTACTGCAACAAGAACTATGAGGGCTTCCCATGCAGTGAAATTACCAGTAGTACCTGTCACTGAGGGGATACATTAATCGGGGGTCGTGGGGATGTTCTGCGTGTATTTTTTCTACCTATGTACTGCATGCCTCCATCGTTCAATCGAAGGGTAATTGCAACTATCAATTCTACAAAGAGATAAAGGTTTTGAGCTTCACGTCTTTTTTTGTGTACTCAGTGTCACTTTCGAATTCTTTACCGTCTTGCTTATCGTAGCCTACTGGCTTGTGCCTTCTTTTTACGCACGCACATGCGATCAATGCTGTAGTTTGTGCCGCGTTTAGAACGTAAGTGAACCCAAATCATGTTCTATTTTATTCGGTTTTAAACCGAAAAAAAAACCAAATCGTGACTCGCGTGTTCTTCGTTCGATAGGAACTGCACATCGAATTCACTGCCTTGTTCCCCGGAGATCGGTTACAACGTGGGGAAAAGAGAGATTTCCCTGGGGTCGGTTGGGGCTTAGATCTCCGCCAAGGTAATGATCTGAGGGGTACCTTGTGTTGGAGGTCTGGGCAAAATCGCGTTTGTTGGAACCTGGGATAGATAACCTCGGCCCTCGGATAAAATTGATGTCTCAACCGCTTGAATGGATGGAGTGAAACAAGCGTATCTGGTGGTGTGAGCTCTGGTCTGTTTGAAAAGACCCCCCAGACTACTTTCTAAAGTTAGGGTAGGCTGCTGTTTAGACGAGGTATCCTGGGCGAGGTCGCTTCAGCTGGACTCAGGTTGCGTAGTGAATGCATCGCTGTGCAAGGACAAGGACTAGCATTCCACCTCTACACGTGGAGTTCCCAGCCATGCAAGCCGGAATCTGCTGTACACGTGGGATTCACGATTACTTTCATGCAGGTCTCTACACGTGGAGTGATCAAGGACTCGAGCCAACCAACGATGGCATCATTGATCAACGTGGTGCGGTAGTGCGAGCGTGATGACGAACAAAGAGGCCGCTTCCTTTCGGCCGGCACCAACCCTCTTCTAAGGCTGTGCGCTCGCGACACGTGTCGTATCACCCAGGCCAAAGCCAAGATGCAACTGCTTGGTCGTATTGGAGAGTCGCATTGTCGTCGCGCGCATATAGACATGGGGGGCGCTTGGCGCGCTTGGCAGGCGAAAACTTGCGCTTGAACTTGCCAACCTTTGCTGTGTGATTCGGCGGCGTTGAAATGCCGGGTGGTATCGACTCTAAGATTCGGTAATGATATGCTCTTGGCTTTTCTTGGAAATCCAGTGTTGCAACTTTGTCATCTTGCTCCTACTTGGTTCTGACCGCAAGTCGGTGGTTAACCGAGATAGCGACGTTGGTGTACCGTGGTTTTTTCACAACACACACAACGCGCAGAAATGGCACTTTTGTCTATACATGATTACACCGCATATACAATCATAACCCAAGATGTCATTCCTCGACTGATGGTGAGACGATACAAACCAGAGTCATGTCAGCTCAACAACAAGCCAGTCTGCAAGTCAGCCAGTAGGATCCGGCGTCGCTTTCACAGTTGCCCCCATGGGGAAAATCAGACGACAGATCCAGCAGATACCACAGCCCACCTTGGCATGCGGGGAAATAGATGACACAGCGGGGGAATAGCTAAGAGATCATAGAGATGTTCGTAAGCAAGGCAGAAGACCGCGATGACACGAGTGGCAGCCTTGGCGTATCTTGGCCCTCTTGGCATGCGGGGGAAGAGATTACAAGACAGCCAGGGATTCAGCAAAGATGATGTCGTAGATGGACGGAAGGAAGTTTGTCGGGTGGCTGGGTCCGGGGATGGTCGCAGGCCGAGAGAAAAACAGGGAGCCAAGAGCCCATCAAGGTGATGATCTTCGTTTGCACCGCTTCCTTGGCGACTTTATTTTGTGAATAAAACCTAGAGCCACCTTCCTGGTTTCCATCGCTCTCTCTTTGCTTTTGCAGGCACAATTTCACTCTCCTGACTCCATTGGGGCTTCTAAGCTCCCTCACCTCCAAAGCCACCCAGCCCCTGAGCATCAGTAGCAACACCTCACAACCACACAACTCTTCCTGAGCCATCAGCAACCATGACTAAGGAATCAACATCCTCAATCCAAGACGATGCCGTCATCGCTCATGAGCAACCCAGACCCAAAGACTGGGACTCCTCGTCCTGCAAGGTCGAGGGCGTCGAGGAAGCACGTGGCAGTGATGATTTGTATGTCGACAAGGCGGCTGAACGGGCTGTTCTGAGAAAGTTGGACTATCGTATTATTCCCATGGTTATGTGGGTTTATCTAATGAACATGATGGATCGAGGTAAGCTCTACACTTGTACCCCTCTACTTGTCTGAGCAGGGCACTTGAGATGGTGTACCTCTACGTTTTCATCATACCGAATAGTGCTAACACGCTGCAGTCAACATTGGAAACGCACGTCTGTTCAACATGGAAAACGATCTCGGCATGACGGGCTCAGACTTCCAGCTTGCCGTCTCTGTCCTCTTCGTCACCTACTGCGTAAGCCATCCTTCTACGAGCCGAAATGCGTAACCCTCATACTAACCATAAACCCCCAGCTCTTCGAGGCTCCTTCCAACCTGATCATCAAGCGCCTCCAGCCCTCCCGCTACCTCGCCGGACTCACGCTTGCCTGGGGTCTTACGGCCACGTTCAGCGCCTGGGTAAACAGCACCGGCGCTCTCATCGCCTGTCGCCTGCTTCTGGGTCTCTGCGAGGCCGGCTTCTTCCCCGGTGTGGTTCTGTACCTGTCCATGTTCTACGGCCGCAGGAGCCTGGCGCTGCGCATCGCCTACTTCTTCTCCACCGCGGCCATGTCTGGCATCCTCGGCGGTCTCGTCGCCTACGGAATCAGCTTCATGGACGGCCACTTGGGCTGGCGCGCGTGGAGGTGGATCATCCTCATCAACGGCATCCCCACCATCGTCACTGGCATCGTCATTCCATTTGTTCTCCCCAACAGCCCCGAGACGGCCAGGTTCCTCACAGACGAGGACAAGGCGAACCTCGTCAAGATCCACGAGGCTCAGGTCGGCAAGGCGCCCAACCTCCGTCACCTGGAGTGGGACGACGTCAAAGACGGCATCAAGGACTGGACGACCTGGGCGTACTGCTTCGCCCTCTTTCCCCTGCTTGCTATGCTCTACTCATTTGTCGTCTTTCTTCCAACCATCATCCACGGCATGGGAGAATGGTCGCCAGCCGAAGTCCAGGCCATGACGGTTCCTGTCTATACCGTTGGTGCCGTCGTCTACATCATCAGCGCCCGTCTCAGCGATGCCACCCAGCGCCGAGGCTACTTTATCATGGGCTCCATCATTTCGTCCATCATCGGCTACGCCATGCTCATCTCAAACAAGGGCAACGGAGTGTCTTACGCTGGCTGCTGCTTCGTCTCCATCGGCATCTTCGCTGGTGCTGGCATCTCCTTTGCCTGGGTCCCGACCAACAACCCCCGCTACGGAAAGCGTGCTTTTTCAACTGGGATGCATCTCACCATTGGCAACTCGTCTGGTGTTGCGGCTCCCTTTCTTTTCGCGACCAAGGACTCGCCTCGATTCGTCCCCGGCTACGCTGGCAGTATGGGAATGCTGGGCTTCTCCCTAGCCCTCAACATCCTCCTTCACCTGCACTTCAAGAGGCAGAACAAGCTCCGCGACGAGGGCAAGCTGGATCACCTCATTGAAGGCAAGACGGAGTTGGAGATAGAGGCCATGGGCGAGAGGAGTCCTCGATTCCGCTTTGCCACTTAAGAAGGATATGGTTTTGTGGCTTGAACTAAGCTTCGGAGGGGCGTGGTGCTACTTGATGCCACTTGGCTGTCTTCATGGTTGATATAGCTGATGGAAAATTTCATGTCCTCGTAAACTTGCCGTGAGAATATTAGATTGGTACACTTTCTTTCATATTGAGCCTAATGTTTGGTTCTGTGACTTTTCCGCTACTCTCGGAGCCTTCCCGGACAGACGCTCTTGGCAGAGGTGGCATCATTCACAGTAATGTGACAACTCACTCGACACATGAGAATGGACCTATCGGCAGTTGTATTCACATGGTTCCAGCGCGTCGGCGTCTGTAAGCCTGTTACGTCCTAAGGCACAGCATGGCCCCAAGTCAATGAAGCCTTCCTATAGGTCTATTAGTACGTAATGGTGAGGATAATCTGGTTACAGAAGGACAGTAATCAGCTACTACATGAACACCGTCCTACAACGGCCAGATAACGCAAATTAATAGCCACGTCATCACTATTGTGGCGACTACGATACACCGTCATAGATACAAGACATCCCCAGGCTACCAAGAGAAAGACTCCTCTACATACTTGATATTGGCTCCGTGTCGAGCCAACGCAGCGCATGTGTATCGCGCTTCGTCACACATGGGCAGGGGTCCACAGACAACCACAGTTGTGCCTCCAGTAGCTCGCTCCAGCTCATCAGTCAGGACCTTTCTAGTATCGATACGCTCTCCCACCGATGTATGAGCTTCGATATGACCCCAAGCTGTGTCCTCACTCCCTGCACTCTTTTCCTCCTTTGCATCCTCTCCAACAATCATCCCTTTGACAGCATCCACGAGACCACGGCTTTTGATACCCCAGTACAGCTTGGTGGTCCCTAGTGGGCGTGCAAACATGGATCGCGAACTGTTGAGAGCAGGAAGGACCCCAGTAATTCCGACGCCACCCGCGATGACGAGAAGATTCGGGTATTCGGGGCTTGGAGCGAAATGATTATTGTCGCTGTTCCCATAAGAGGACTCGATCAAAATTGGAACTCCGGCTTCATTGCCAGCCTTTTGTGCAAGAAGCTTGGTCAAGCCAGATTGAGGTCGAATGAAAAGAGTGATGCCGGGCCGGGAACTGATGTTTCTTCGTGTCGCAACGGTTTGAGCATTGGAAGTCACATTGCCAGTTTCCTTGGAAGCCAAGTCAATAGCGGTGGACGCCAATACGGGGCTCTCAGTGTCAGATTGAGATCGAGAACTCGACTGCGAATCGCCAGTGTTGCCTTGAAGTTGACCGGCGCTGCAGTTGACAACAGAAAACGGGTGGTTCTCCCACACCCGCCATGTGAGGGTAGGGAAGTAGACGAAACAGTGGCCGTGAGCGCTCACATCGGGGATATCGACTCGGAGGTACTTCTGGCCTTCAATGCGCGTAATATAAGCCCTCTTGACGCCGTTTTTGGAAACACGGAGGACACGGAGGAACCTCTCGTAGCCCCAAACCGCAATTGCAATGAGCAGCCAGACTTCGAAGCCACTTGAATCCTCGTAGAGGTACCAAATGTGGTACCAGGAGCTCACCAGAATCAACACAGCCAAGCAGATGTGTGCGATCAGGAAAACCTCATACAGAATCCGTCGGACAGCAAGAAGTGAAAACGGGAGAAATAGAGCGAAGCCAAGAGTGCCAGCGATTCCCCAGTACCAATAAGGATAAGTGACAGCGATGGCATGGGAATCAGCTTCGACCATAAGCCGAAGCCAGATGAGTGAGTGCAGCATAACCTGAAGGATGCATATGGTAGCAATCCATCGATGGAGGAGGAGGAATGTTGAGTGAGACCAGTTGGTAAGTCGTAGCAGTAAGCTGTTTCTGCCAGCATACAGGACAATGAGGGGGACGTTCGCAAAGGCTATAACGCCGGCGCGGTTTCCAATTAGCCGTTTCAACTCATATATGCGATTAGGATATAGGCCATTCGGTGCAAACTCCGGATACCCTTCAAACGTGGCCACTGCGTTGATGGCTTCAGAAAACTCAGCTGGTCCCTCATGGCTCACCGGCAATTGGTTGTCGGCCCGCTCACCGGCATGAGCGGTTAGGCGGATGGGGGAGGATATTAGCTTGCATGAACCCCCATATTCCCGATGCACGTGTCCAGGACAAGAAGTTGACCGAGTGGCCGCCGTCGAGAGGAACAGCTCAGCTGAGTGGAATTCGGTCCACGTGCTAGCATCAAGCTCGAGCATTTGAAGTCGTAGTAGGGGGGAGTACATCCGTCGCCACGTACCAAGGGCGCGTGACAATTACCAGTCCCCTTGCTTCGTTCTTCCCGCTCTTTTTCAGACATGGACAGCTTACTCAGAGGCAAATACCACGCATGCTATGCATCGGAAAGCCCTGCAACCCTGCACGGTGGAAACCCGTTTCTTCGAGTTTAACATCACTTGAGTTGCAGATGCATGCCGCTAACCTAGTAAGGGCAGCTACCCGTCGGTTCACGGCGGCCTTGAGCGAATCTAGAAAAAGCTCCTACATGGCGGAGACTACGCTGCATCTAGGCTATGCGAGGCTGCTAAGGTGATGGCAATGCGTGGGGGGAGTTGGGATCTGCGTTGTAGCGTACTACTACTACCCCCGAGAAGCGGCTCCAGAGACTCCACCAGCAGAGTATTCAATGTGGGACAAACATGACCAATAGCTCCGTTGATCCGAGTCAGGTTGCGTCCATGGATCTGATGTTTGTCAGCGTCGCGACGATCGATCGTCAAGGTAGATCCACCCCGTCGTTGGTTCTTGTTTCTGTACCTAGCCATCTTCATAGATGGGACGATTTTGGGACGCCTTGTTAGCGATTGAACATCGACGGAGAAAGGTCAGGGATTCGGAGGTAATTTAGTAATTGGCAAAGGTGCCAATCAGGTTGTTGATGGTACTCGTCTTCCTGTGTTCCTGGACGGCCATGTATAAACATGTGGCCATTTTTGCTGCCGTGTTGCGCCATTTAGATTGATTAGATTTTGGCTGCTCTGATTGATAAGATGCGATGAGATGGATCAGATTGGTGGACGAAGATCTGGCAAAATGCGAAAGCACACTACGTAGCGATCGGCATTTCAGCGAGGCCACACCATACTGCCTTAATCCTAACAAGGTTTAATAGTGTTACATCGGGTAAGAGAAAGGTTTTCTCGGCTGGTTTCGTACCGAAAATCCCTCCTTTCTCATCTTCGTCGTCGCACCTTACCGAGGTTCTCGATCCTTTCTTCCAATGTTAGAGAATTAAGAGCAGTCTCTCTCAACAACGTGTAACGAAACTTCAGCAGCGTCTGATGGAGGGGGAAACCCAGGAATACCCACAAGTTATTGCCGGTTGATCTTAGCTTGGAATACCGCGGGCATGCTTAGCTCGGTAGTTCACACCCTTGTCTTAATGCTGGTAGCTAATTTGCACCGCTCCCGCTAATTACTTGATGTGAGGAATTGTTTAGATGCTTACGCATGCTTACTGGCCATCACGAGTTCACAGATGGATGATAGGGTGGCCATGACGAAGTAAAGCGAGCGCCTCGGTCTTTGCAGAACGCAGCTCAAGCACACCTGGGCGTCACGACTTGAAGTACTCTTCGCGGATTTTCTTTGAAAGGAGCTCAACAGTGAGGATTTTCTTGTTAGCTAAAACCACACTTTCACAATAGATATACGGCACGTTCAGCTTGGTAGTTTTCCTCTTCTCATGTTATGGAAGAAAACCCTAGACTAATAGCAAACCCTTCAACTAAACTCCTGACCAACAAAGCACCATAACCTTCACAATATCTCTCCGATCCCGACATCTCATAGCCCGGTTCACTGCATAGGTGAACAACAAAACTCCCAATTCCAATGAGTCAGCATCTCGGACTCTATTTCTTGTTACGGTCCCGTGGTTGGGTTGCCAGTCGCTTGCTTCGCCTCGGTGGTGGCAATGGCAACGGCGGGGCCTTGCGTTTGCGGCCGCTGCCGTTTGCCATGTCCACAGCCGCCGGCGGTGAGGACGTGGCCTGATGCGAGGTCCGCAGGGATGGCGTCCTGCAATGCTCGGGGGTGGGCTGACGAGCGGACTTCTGGTCTGTGACTTGATAGCCATCCTCGTTTGCGGTGGAGGGAGGAGGAGCAGATTGGGACCCTCCGG
Source organism: Neonectria ditissima (assembly GCA_001305505.1). Taxonomy (NCBI): domain Eukaryota; kingdom Fungi; phylum Ascomycota; class Sordariomycetes; order Hypocreales; family Nectriaceae; genus Neonectria; species Neonectria ditissima. The sequence goes on along the minus strand of LDPL01000005.1, from coordinate 941,015 downwards.
TATTCCAATGCTTCTTGAGCTGATCCGTGAGTTCATATGACTCCTCCTTCGCGCAGTCTTGGGCGTTCCTGAGGTATCTGTAACCCTGCTTGAACCCTTGGTAAGAGTCCATCAAGTTCGTCGAGGTGATGAGATGCTGGTGGTACTTGGGCTTGCTGTGCTCCGAGGGAGTGGCATAGTGGGCAAACAAGTTGAGAGTGGTGCCATCCGAGGTGAAAGTCGAAGTCTTTGCATGGCGAGGCGGGTCAGATTTCTTGATAAATTCGAGAGCCTGATTCCTCGCATAAACAAGAGCTGCCCCATCATAGGCACTCTGTAGCCTTGCTAATGCCATGTTCTTTCCAGGCCCCTTCCACTCCCCGGCAAGATGCGGCAATATTATAGAATCAGGATCGTCCTTGTAAAGAGCGGCCCCGTTGATGTAGTCGTGAATCGGAAATGAGCCGACCTCTTCCTGTTGAAGCCCCTCAACGAAGTCTGGTTGCGGAGCAGACAGACCATTGTTAAAGCCAGCATCTTTGGGGAAACCCGTGCACGCCTGGTTAAGTACTCGGTGGTATCCGTTGTCCGCATATTCCTTCAGTAGCCGCGGGCCAGCCTCGAAGACTAGTGTCGCTTCATTAGGAGCTGGTCCCACTTTCTTGACATAGCGGTCGTATACAGACGCAGTAGGTGAAGGTGATCCACGAGACTGGGCGTGTCGTTTCTGTATATCACCTAGGTTCGCTGGAGGCTTTGAAAGCATTAAGTTGAGGATTCCGTTTTGGCGGGCCTGCATGGCAAAACCAGACATCGTTGTCGAGATGGTTTTTGTTGTTGACGACGGGACAGTGAAATCCGGGAGAGGAGACGCCAATCCGTTCTCCCCCTTGTTCTTCTCCATCCTGTTAAAAAGCGCCAAGGCTTTCCGCGTCAACGGTATCCGCTTTGGTCGGTATTCGATGTCGTTGTTGCTGTCAACGTCGATAGGCCGTGTCTGCAGCAGCGTAGCTGGGGAGACTTGCTCCTGACACTCGCCCGTTGGCTCGGGAAGCGAGGCGTACGGGCGATTGAGAGGCTTGGGCTGCCGCCCAGTCTACATGAGCCATTAGTGGATGGTTTGCGTGGAGCGAACGTCTGTCTTACCTTGGCGACCCGCGATATCTCCTCCTCGTCAACACCAGACTGTTGTGTTTTCGTCTGCGGCAGTGCGGTCCGCTTCGATACACTCCTAGCACCTACTGTGACGTGCGGTTTGGGGCAAGGCTTGACTGATACGGTTCGGTCTGCTGAAGGTTGTTGAGCGTGAAGTCTCGCACTACGCCTCGGGGGTCCTGTTCCCAGCACATCAGCACGTTTCATCCATCTTCGCAGACATGTCAGAGTGCCTACCGTGTCGTGCGTCCATCTGCGTCAAGCGTAGTCGCATCGTAGGCGGTGGGTTGGTGTCGCTTTTAATGGACTGCGAAGGCAACGCGTCACTTCGACCTGGCAGAAGGGCTGTAGCAAACAAGTCAACAAGGCTTTCTTCTCTTTGTACAAAAGAGCGTTGTGGGCAAACATACATATACCCATAGGTAATTGCCGCGAGAGCACCGGGTCCACGCCTTGAGGGCTCTGCGATTGATGACGGACAACATGGCAGCTTGTCAAGGAGAGGTGGACTTCTTTCAACGGTCGGGCTGGCCGACAAAGAGTGCCAAGCAGCTTAGTTTGTCACGCAGAAGAGTTGCTTTGTCCGAAGGTGGTTGGTTTGCTGGGTGCCGGACCATCAAACAATTGAGTCGCTCACGGCAGCCGTAAGTGGTTAGCCACGATGAAGTGGTGGGTGTAGGGCAGTTTGTTTCTTTGACAGTAGCTGCCTGGCAGAAAAGGCAGCAATCGGGCTAGTGACAGGGACCCGGGCCAATGAAAGCGACGTAAATGGAAGAGACCCAGTTTTAAAAGAAGTCCAGGTAGACTCTCTACTACCTTTATAATAATAAGCTAAATAAAGAAAAAGAATAGAGAATTCACTAATTAACAATAACTTTCTAATAGAATAACATTAATTATCTAGATTTAATCTATAGAGTTTAGCTTAGTATTAAGAGTACCTAGCTTTAGTAAAGCTAGCTTTTATTAGATTAGAATATGTAAAGAGTAACTCTAAGGGAGATTATATAGAGCTGGATAAATGTTTGCTAAGTAGAGCCTAAAGAGGAAGATAGTTACCTCTAGTAGAATCCTAATAGCCTTACTTTTAGGATAGTATTATAATCCTAATAAAGGGTTAAGAGGGTTAATAGAAAGATAATATATATATATATAATATATATATATCTAAGCTATCTAAGTATTATATTAGCCTTTTAATAATTAATAGTTAGATATATAATATAACTATTTAATTAAATACTTAGCTAAAAGTTAAATTATTAGTAATTACTTACTAATTTCTTACTAAAGAAAAAATAACTTTTAATATAATTAAACTTATAACTAACTAGGATTAGATTATTTAGTTTAAGACCCTTAAGACTATTATAATAAATAAAGACCTTTAGGTTTACCTTAATCTAATAAAGACTAATAAGCTTTTACTATTATTTATAGTATTAATTCCCCCTAATATCTTATACTTTAAGAAAAGTTAAAAGACTATAATATAAATAGCTACTAAAGAGCTTATATTAATATTAACCTAAAGCTCTAATACTATTATAGTTAGAGATAAAGATAACTTAACCTTCTAAGAAAGAGATAATATTATAATCTAAGCCTAATAGGTTACTAAGCTAATAGAAAAGAGTCTATAAATATATAATATAATATAGACTAACTTTAAATACCTTAATAAGTACTATAAGGATATTAAAATATAATTAAAGACTATTTAGAATTAGGTTCTAGAAACTATAGATAAATCTCTCTCTTACTACTATTATCCTATAGAAAAACTACTATTAGAATAAATCTAATTAATCTATAATAAATTCTCCCTTATATAAAATAAGTATAAGTAGAGAGCTTATTAAGTATATTATAAGATACTTATAGAACCTAACTATATAAAGATTATAATCTATAAAGCTACTAGTAATTAGCTTACCTACTAGAGGAATATAATTAATAAGGCTAAGGATATTTATCTTTAGGAAGTAATAGAGCTTAACTAGTAGCTTATAGACCTAATAATAGCCCTTAGAGTATTACTACTAGAGTTATAAATTAATATATATAGTATAATATAAATTAGCTAAGTCTAAGTAAGTACTCTAGCTATTAGACTAATTATAGTAGATATTTACTAAGCTATTAGGAGCTAGCTAGAGCTTTTAAAGAGACTAAAAGTTAGCTATAGAGCTTTTTATATACTAGGGATATCTAAGGAATATAATAATAAGCCTTTAGTAAATACTTAGAAATTAAATAGAAGGAAATAACTATAGAAGAGTATTAGGGATAATCTAGAATCTAGATACCTAGTATATAACCTCTTTTACCTCTTCTTATAATACTACTATATATTTCTAGAGAAGAAACTATAAAGCTATAACAGTCTAGCTATATAGAGAGTCCTAACCTTAGCCCTAAATAGTACTCACTTAAATAGTAGGGCTTCTAACCCCTTTTTAAGCTAACTCAGTAAGCATTCAGAGAGCTTACTAAGTAGAAGCTTTATAATATACTATATACTACCTTTTATCACCTTATATTATACCTTAGTTATATAGACCCTTATAATTCTTCTACTTCTATACCCTACCTAGGTTATTAGTATATAATATAGGATAAAGGGAGCTATATAATTAGTAGTTAGATATATAAAATACTTACTAAATACTATATAACCTCTAATAATACTAGAGGATTATACTCTAAATAATTATACTAAGGAGGACTATAACCCTATACCCTAAAGGGCCCTAAGTTAGGACCTAGTAGACTATCTTATTAAAGAGGAAAAGCCCCTAGGAGAACCAACTCTTTAATAACTATCTAGAAGGGACTTAGAGACTACTAGCCTAGAGGAAGAACTATAAAGAGGTAAACCTCACTAGGCCTCCTCCTATAATAGTAATAGCTTTAGCGATCATTTAATAATACCTCCCTGAACAGGAAGACCCTCTTGCTTACTATAACGACTAAGGCTATAGTAATACTAATAATCTGACTCTTAGGTATCTTTAATAACTACTTATTAAACTAGTAGCTATAAGGATAATACTAGTATAATTCGAATTATACTAAGGATAATAGCTAACTAGTAAGAAGAGGAGAAAAGAGCTAGAGTAGCTTAATAGGAAGAAGATTAATAATTCTAAGAGAGGCTAATAGAATAACTAGTCTTAAGGCTAAGCCTAAGCTAACTAAAGGAATATAAGTACCTACTATAATACCTATATAATATCCTAAAGGAGAAAGCCTTAGGAGTCTTAGTAGATAACTAGATCTTTATAGTATAATTAGTAAATAATATATAAATATTAGTAACCTATTTTTAGAAAATCCTCTAGGTAACTATCTATATTTTAAAAACTCTCTAAACCTAATAAAGGAATTATTTAAAAATAATAGAAGACCCTTTATAGGAAGACTTTATATCTTTCCTAAGGAAATAATATATAGACCTAGAGATAAGAGAGATTAAGCTCTATAATAAGCTAATAATATTATAATAAACTACTAAATAGTTACTAACTAACTACTTTAATACTTAGAGAGCTATCTATAACTTACTAGGTATACTTAACCTAGAGGATAACTATATTTTAGCCTACTAGTACTACTTTAGACTCTAGTTATAAATTAAGAAGGAGATTTATAAGATAAAGATTAGTATCTAGAAAGTATAAGAGCTAGCCTAAGAGGCTAAAAGACTATAGTAATACCTACTACACTTTACTAACTATTTATAGAATAAGAGCTAGAAATAAAGTAGTATAAATTCTAATTAAGAAGGACTAAGGAAGTCTAAGTTATTAGATTACTAATATAATTATTCCTCTAAAGAGAGGTTATATAGACAATTATTATTATACCTATAAGGAGGAATACATAGGAATTACTATAAGGATTAATGAAAGTAGAATAACCCCTTAGTAAATAAATTTATTAAAGGAATTACTTATTATAACTATAATAAGGAAGAGTACCTTATAAGGTACTATAGGAAGCCTTATAATAAGCTAGAATTCTATATAGAGAATAAGAAGCTATATAAAACAATAGTAATCTAATCTATTACTATATATATTAAAGAGGTTAACTTATTAGAAAACGAGTAAGTATAAGGTCAAAGGGTAACTATCCTATACCTAAACCTAAGCTAGTACTAATTAGAGAAATTATATAGAGTAGAGTACTCCTTATATAAGTACTTACTAAAGAAGAGGTTTAAGTAGATATAGATACTTATATATAGGTAAGCCTTATTAGTAATAGGCTAATAAAGAAACTTAGCTTTAAACTAGACCTAAGCTAGAAGGTACTAGTACTAGTAAGCTTTAATAGGATAGTTATACTACTAGAGCTAGTATACTAGTTAATCTTCTTCCTACTAAACTACTTATTAGATAATGTAGAGCTTCCTTAATAGGAAATTAATAGGTAATTAGATAGGTTACTAGAATAGTAGGATATATCCAGGCTTCCTAAGGGGATTCGAGAGGGTATATGAACTCTTATTGGAAAAGAGGTAATACCATTGGATAGAGCAAGAAATTGGCTTTATAATGGTATGCTTATGTAATCAATTGAATAAGAGATAAGTGTGTGAGAGATCGATACAGATTTAGATAACTTGGGAAATCCCTCTCTCTTTATACCCTGATAACTTTGACCCTGATGGTCTAATTGCAATGCAAAGCATACTAATCTGTGGCCTAGACCTGGGTCTATAATATATTTGAATTCCTTGATGATTGGTTGTGGAATGGATGTGCAATTGATGATTCAGTGTGGCTGTTTCAGATGGGTGTCTAGGAATGTCGGGAAATCTCCAAATCGGCGATAATATGCGATTGGGCCGCATAACTAGTATAAGGGTAAATACCCTATATAGTGTCTATATAGTACTATTAGTACTATAAAAAGCTATGCTTATATAATATTATATAATATATTAGAGATAGTTAAAGTTTATTTAACTCTAATAAGTAATAAGCTATATTAATATACTTAGATCTCTTATAAAATTCTGAATTTTCAGCTAACTTTTTAGCAGCCTTATTATCAGTTAATATAGGAGGTATAGCTCTATTATAACTTAAAGATAAATTAATATTTAAATACCTATAAAGGTTTATTAAATATTTAGCTTCTTTAGTAGCCTCTCTTAGAGCTATATATTCAGATTTATAAGAGCTTAAAGCTACTAATTTCTGCTTTATAGTATTCCAGCTAATAAGATTATTAGCTATATAGAAGCAAAATCCACTTATAGACTTTCTATCTTCTAGACTAGCTCCCTAATCAGTATTACTATAGCCTCTTATAATACTAGATAAAGAGTCTAGATCTATATTATAGTTATAATAAATTCCTAAATTAGGATATTTATTTAAGTATTTCTAGATCTTATTTAAAGTATTAAAATAGCTTTTATTAGGCTTAGAAGTAAATCTAGAGCAAGTATTTACTGAATAGGATATATTAGGTCTAGTTTTTATAGATAGATATAATAAGGATTCTACTTCTCCTTGAAAAGCTAGGATTTCTTCTTTAGAAGGTTCTAAAGTTACTTTAATAAGCTTTTCTCCTGCTTAAGAAGGTATATTAAAAGTTCCTATAGATCCTTTGTTATATTGTATAATTTTATTATATAGATATTTATTTTAGTTTATATATGAGCCTTTATTCTCTCTATTTATAGTTATATATATTCCTAAGAAGTCTTTAATCTCTCCTAAAGATTAGATTTTTAAATCTTTAGCTAGAGCTTCTTTTATATCATTTATATCTTTATTATATGGGCCTATAAATATAAGATTATCTATATGGATTATTATAGCTATTTTTAGGCTGTTATTAATAAATATCCCNACCCCTTTATTAAATAGTATAGCTTTAAATTCTAAAGTATTTAATTTATTAGAGAGAAAATTATACTAAAGTCTAAGACTTTATTTTAAGCTATATAAAGCTTTTTTAAGCTTTAAAACTAAAGATCCTTCTTTAATTATAGCTATTTCTTCCTTTTTAAGCTTATAAAATATTAGAGTTAATAAACTTTAACTATCTCTAATATATTATACAATATTATATAAGTATAACTTTTCATAGTACTAATAGTACTATATAGATACTATATAGGGTATTTTCCCTTATACTAGTTACGCGGCCCAATCGCGTATTATCGCCGATTTAGAGATTTCCTGACATTCCTAGACACCTATCTGAAACAGCCACACTGAATCATCAATTGCACATCCATTCTACAACCAATCATCAAGGAATTCAAATATGTCATTGACCTAGGTCTGGGCCACAGATTGGTATGCTTTGCATTGTAATTGGACCATCAGGGTCAAAGTTATCAGGGTATAAAGAGAGAGGGACTTCCCAAGTTGTCTAAATCTATATCAATCTCTCATACACTCATCTCTTACTCAATTGAACACATAAGCACACTATTATAAAGCTAATTTCTCGCTCTATCCAATAGTATCACCTCTTTTCTAATAAGAGTTCATATACCCTCTCGAATCCCCTCAGGAAGCCTAGATATATCCTACTATCCTAGTGACCTATCTAATTACCTATTGATTTCCTATTAAGGAAGCCCTATGTTACCTAACAGGTTATAAGCCTGGCTTAGCCCTATAATTCCTTCTTTAACTACTGAATAGGAAGGCTCCTTTTATAATCTCTTTTATTTAAAGAGATCTAAGGATTAGAGAGGAGGTTTTTCTAACCTATTAAAGCCGCTCTAAAGACTTAATTATAAGTCTAATATATTAGTTTGCCTTTAAAGGAGAAATCCTTAAAGAAACACTAAATCTTTCTACTCTAATTAGCCTTTATAAGCCTTTAGAAGGAAGAAATAACTCTAAGAGAAATCCTAGAGCTACTAAAAGGGGCTCCTTTTATTCTTAGTCCTCTAGGCATATAAAAGCAGTTCCTAAAGGTAAAAATAACCTTTAAAATAACTATAATTATAACTATAACCTTATAACTAATATCTTTCTAGAAAAGGAAGAAGAAGAGACTAAAGGAAAAGAACTAGCTAAAGATTCTTTATCTACTATATCTTTAAAAGATTAGTCCTTATAAAACATTCTTTAAATAGAATAATATAACTACTTTTCCTATATAAAAACCTCTTTTCCCTTAAAAAGAAGATATATACTTATTTCTAATAAATCTTAGAAAAACTCTCTAAGATAGGAAATAAAAAAATCCATTTTTCTAAGCTTAAAGGTAGTGAAAACTATATAACTTAGGCTATAAGAATAGAAGCTTTCCTTATAAAGGAAAAGCTTATATAAGCTATAAGAGTTTTAAATTACAATAAAAGTAAGGAAGCTCTAGCTAATATATATCTTCTTATAGAAGATAGTCCTTTAATGCAAATTAAACATCTAAATGATACTAAAATTGCTTAGGATAGCTTTAAAAGCTTATATAACTCTTTAGGATTTACTTCTAAATTCCTACTTATAAAGGAATTCTTTAATATCTCATTTATAAATTTTTCTACTATAGAAGAATATTTAAATAAGGTAAAAGAAGTATCTGATAAGCTAAATTCTAGGGATATAAAAATCCTAGAAAAAGTTATAATAGCTTGGATCCTAAATAATTTAGATGATTCCTTTAATAGCTATATAACTAATATTTCTCAGGCTTTAAGGGTTGATCCTAATGCCTATAATTTAGAAACATTATCATCTAGCCTTATAGATGAATCTAAAAGGCTAGAAAGTAATGATAATCAGATAAATCTTTTAAGATTATCTAAGAAACCCTGGAAAAAGAAGAAAATAGCACTTAAATGCTCCCATTGTAAATTAGCAGGACATTTAGATAAAGATTGTTATTTTCTTCATCCTAATAAAGCTCTAAAAAGCTTTAAAAATAAGGATAATAGGGTTTCTAAACCTTATAAAAGGGATAATAAGTCTAAAAAGACTAAAGAAGAAAAAGCTGAAAAATCTAAAAGAGAGGAAAGAGAAGAAAATCAAGAAAAACTTTTTGCTTTAAGGGAAAATACCCCTGAAGAAGAAGATATTCCTGAAAGCCCTTATTCCTATTCTAATTCTATTATAGAATTAGATAGGGATATAAGAGAAGTCTCTGAAGACTTCGATATTGGGGTATATTTATCTCAAACCTCTACTTTAAAGAAAAGAAAGGCTAATAATACTCTAGGATCTTTAATATCTTATCTACCTTCCTTAAAGAAGCTTATAGAAGAATTAAAGGTAAAACCCCCCTATAAAAATACCTATAATAAGGATATAACTAAATTTATTTATAATACAGGTGCTACTAAGCATATAGTATCTAATAAGAATTTTTTCCTTAATTATAAGTCTATAAATCAAAGGGTTAATTAGGGAAAAGCCTCTTCTTTAATAGTTAAAGGCTGTAGAGATATTATAATAAGATTCCTAGAAAATAATAAAATATATAAAATAAGAAATTGTTTTTATATACCTGAATTAGGTGTTAATATTATAAGCCAGTCCTCTTTACAAGATATTTACTCCTTTATAGGAAATAAGCAATTATTCCTAATAAATAATAAAGGAAATATTATAGCTAAAGGAATAGAGGAAAATAATCTATATTATATACCTATTATTATAAAGAATAGTAATAAGAAAAAGGTAAGTTTCTCATCTAAAGCTAACATTCTTTCTATAGATAATAATAATAAGAATAATAATAATAAATCTATAACTATAGATATATATAACTGGCACCTAAGATTAGGATACCTTAACTATAAATCTTTAAAGAAGATTTTATATAGAAATAAGGATAAAAAATATAATATAAAAAAGGCAGATATTATAAAGATTTTACAGTGTGAAAACTGTATTAAAGCTAAAGCTATTAATAAAGTTAATAGAAAATCCTCTAATAAGGATTATAAATATCTAGATAAAATAGTAACTGATATTTGGGGACCTATTAGGATCCCTACATATAATAAATATCGATACTTTATAACCTTTATGGATATAGCAACTAGATATTTAAAAACCTATTTAATTAGGAATAAAAGTAAAGCTTTAGATAAGTTTAAAGAATTCAAGCTAGAAGTGGAAAATAATAAGCTTAATATTAAGATTAAGCAAGTTTTTTCAGATAATACTAAGGAATATCTTTATAAACTTAAACCTTATTGCTTAACTAAGGGAATAATATATAATACTAGCCCTCCTAATACTTCTGAGCCTAATGGGGCAGCAGAAAGAATAAATAGGACTTTATTAAATAAAGTTAGAGCTATAATGTATACAGCTAAACTGCCTAAATACCTTTGGGGAGAGGCCTTAAATGCTGTTACTTATATATATAATAGAACTCCTCATTCTAGTCTTAACTATCTATCTCCTTTAGAAAAAAGAGATAATATATATATAAAACTAGAAGATCTTAATAATATAAAAGTATTTGGATCTATAGTTTATTATAAGAATAAAACCCCTAGTGATAAATTAGATACTAGAGCATATAAAGGCATTATTATAGGCTATTTAGAAAATAGCTATAAAATCTGGGACTATAATAAACGCTGCCTTATAATATCTAGGGATATAGTTATACTAGAAAACTGCTTTCTAGATAATAAAAATAGTCTAGACTATAAGTCTCTTCCTATATTAGGAAGCTCTTTAACTAAAGACTCTATAAAAGAGCTTAAAAGTTTAAGAGAGGCTAAAATGCCTAAATTATCAGTGGAAATACCTAAGAAGCCAGCTGATTTCTATAAGGATTATAAAGAATACCCTACTATATTAGCTCTAGTAGATAAAGGAAATCCTATAGAACCTAAAAACTATTTAGACTGTCTATCTAGTATAGATAAAGATAAATGGAATATATCTATGAAAGTAGAAATAGATGAACTTATTAGGTAAAATACTTGGATTTTAAAAATACTTCCTAAAGGAAGAAAAGCCTTAGGAGGCTAATAGGTCTATAAAATAAAAACAGATAATAATAATAATATCTTAAAATATAAATCCAGATGGGTAATACAAGGGTTTAATCAAATCTTCAGATTAGATTATAATGAAACCTTTGCTACTACTGCTAGACCTAAAACTATAAGAATTCTTTTAATTCTAGCTGTTTCTAATAACTATACTATCTTACAGTTTAATATAAAAAATACTTTTATTTATACTGATATAGATAAAGAAATATATACAGTTATTCCTAAAGGCTTTAAAGATTATATTAGTAATTTTTATAAGCTTAAAAAGGAAGAAATAGCTATAATTAAAGAAGGATCTTTAGTTTTAAAGCTTAAAAAAGCTTTATACAGCTTAAAACAAAGTCCTAGACTTTAGTATAATTTTCTCTCTAATAAATTAAATACTTTAGAATTTAAAGCTATACTATTTAATAAAGGGGTATTTATTAATAATAGCCTAAAAATAGCTATAATAATCCACATAGATAATCTTATATTTATAGGCCTATATAATAAAGATATAAATAATATAAAAGAAGCTCTAGCTAAAGATTTAAAAATCTAGTCTTTAGGAGAGATTAAAGACTTCTTAGGAATATATATAACTATAAATAGAGAGAATAAAGGCTTATATATAAACCAAAATAAATATCTATATAATAAAATTATATAATATAATAAAGGATCTATAGGAACTTCTAATATACTTTCTCAAGTAAGAGAAAAGCTTATTAAAGTAACTTTAGAACCTTCTAAAGAAGAAATCCTAGCTTTTCAAGGAGAAGTAGAATCCTTATTATATCTATCTATAAAAACTAGACCTAATATATCCTATTTAGTAGATACTTACTCTAGATTTACTTCTAAGCCTAATAAAAGCTATTTTAATACTTTAAATAAGATCTAGAAATACTTAAATAAATATCCTAATTTAGGAATTTATTATAACTATAATATAAATCTAGACTCTTTATCTAGTATTATAAGAGGCTATAGTAATACTAATTAGGGAGCTAGTCTAGAAGATAGAAAGTCTATAAGTAGATTTTACTTTCTAGAAGCTAAGCTCCTAGACTAGTTACCTAATTCCTATTAAGTCTACTTAGTAATTCATTAACTTATACCTATACTATAAACCTAGGTAGTTAGCCATAAGATCTCTTCTACTTAGTAGAAGTTTATTAGCTTAGTTACCTAAGTAGAAACCATCCTTAGAAGACCTAACCCTAGTAATATATACTTATTACCTACTTTAAGTACTACCCTAATTAGTAACCCTACTAATACCCCTATAGCTCTATAGGTACCTTACTAGCCCTATAGAGGTATTATTATATACTATAAGTATAGAGAAGAAGGATATATCTTAATAAAGTACTTTAAGCCTAATTATAAGATATATAAGAGTAACTATTATACTATAAACTAGTATCTAGCTAGCTATAACCCTATTATACCTATAATAGCTCCTAATAATATCTAATTTATAAGCCTTAGAACCTAATAGAGATCTAACTAGACCCTATCCCTACTAATACATTAGACTATTAGAACCTAAATATATATAAGGGGCTAGTAGAAAAGACTAGAGGGAAATACCTTAGTAGATATAGGGGCTAAAGTAAACTTCCTTTACCCTTACTACTTAACTACTACTAAATAGAAGCTTATTAAACCTAGTAAGGTCTAGATTAAAGGAGTTAACTAAGAAGTCCTTAAGAACTAAGGAACCCTTTAATAACTTATAATAGTCTATAATAGTATAGAGAAGATAAAGATATATAAAGTCTACTTCTATATTACTATAATCTACTAGTATAAAGTAATCTTTAGAGACCCTTAGTTTTATAATATAGAACCCTAAGTCCTTAAGTAGAAAATAAAGACTTAGAAGTATAGTATACTATAAAGTAATATTAAGGTTATTATAAAGAAGAAGGGAATATATAAGGCTACTAAAGAATATATTACTACCCTTATAATTACTAGTAATCTATTAGATATACTTACCCCTATAATACTAAAAGGAACCCCTAAAGAGTTATAGTAACCTAGTAATAAGAAGCTAGTAACTAACTACTTTAAACTCTACCTAAAATTTAGAGATATCTTTAAGATAGAGAAAGTAGATCCCCTAATACTTAAAGGATAAATATATACTATTAATATAGAGGAAGGTAAAATACTACTATAGGGACCTATCTATAGTCTTACTATAAAGGAGCTAGAAGTCCTCTAGGTTTACCTTACTAACATATTAGTAAAAGGCTAGATTAGATAGTCTATTAGCCTAACTAGGGCCCTAATCCTATTTATCCCTAAGAAAGGAGGTAAGCTATACCTTTATATTAATTATTATAGTCTTAATAAGATTACTAGGAAGGATAAGGCTCCTTTATCTTTAATCTATAAGATCCTAGATTAGCTTAGTAAGGTATAGATCTTTATAAAGCTAGACTTAAAGGATATATACTATTAGCTATATATCTATAAGGGAGACAAATAGAAGATAGCTTTCTACTACTACTATAGTTACTTTAAATACTTAGTTATACCCTTTAGACTAGTTAATACCCTAGTAATATTCTAAGAATATATTAATAATATCCTTATAAAGCTAATAGATATTATCTATATTATCTATCTAGATAATATCCTAATATATAGTAGTAATCCTAGTAAGTACTTATAGTATATCTATAATATCCTTACCTAGCTATAAGCTACTAGCCTATATACTAATCCTAAGAAATATAAATTTAACCTCTAATATATAAGCTTCCTAGGGTTTATTGTAAGTACTAAAGGAATCTATATAGAGCTAGAATATATTAAGTATATTATAAAGTAGCTACTATCTTACTATATAAAGGATATCTAGATTTTCCTAGGATTTATAGGATTTTACTAATACTTTATTAAGAATTATAGTAAAATTATAGCCCCTCTTATAGACCTACTATATAGTAATAATAAAAGAACCTTCTAGCTAGACTACTATAAGTCTAATATATTTAAGTAGTTAAAATAGGTATTCTTAGAGGAACCTATCCTTACTTACTTTAACCCTAGTATACCTTTAAGGATTAAGATAGATATATTAGGATATACTATTAGTATAGTCCTATTATAGCTATAGTAAGGCTACTAGCACCCTATTATATATATATTATATAAGCTAACAGGAGTAGAATTATAATATTTAACCCCTAATTCTAAGCTTCTAGCTATTAAGGAGGCCTTTTATACTTAGAGGTACTATTTAGCCTATATAGATACTAAGATTAAGGTTCTAATAGACTATTTAAATTATTAATACCTTATAATAAAGCTAAAGCTATTATCTAAGTAGGTTACTATACTTAATAACCTTTACCCTTTTAACTTTAAGATTATCTATTAGCCTAGAGTAAAGAACCTAGTAGATAGTCTATTAAGGTAGCCTAACTACTTTAATAAGGAAGTAGTAGATAGGGCTTAGATAGCTACTTTACTACTATTTCTTAGTAGATTTAAAGCTAAAAGGTAGGAGAGTAGTAGTAAGGTAGCTCCTAAAGTAGGCCCTAACTGTAAAATACTAGATATAAGTTTTACTTTTAATACTAGAGAGTAGTATAGTAGTAGTATAGTAGCTCCTAAAGTAGGCTCTAACTATAGATTACTAGTTACTTAGGTAGATAATCCTCTTAGAGGAGGTAAATCTACCTATAGTTTTATATTAGTATATATAGTAGTAATCTTATAGAGCCCTAGAGGTAGTCTTATAGTAAGGTTAGTAGACCTTTACCTTAAGAGAGCTAATAAGCTAGGAATAGAGATTTCCTTAGCTATAGCTATATAAAATACTTAAGAAGTAGATTCCTTTTATTAGGAGAAGTTATAGATAATTTACTATAAGACTATAGTAAAGAAGCCTATAAAGAAGTAAGGGGCTAAATAGTCTATTAGTAAGAATAGCTTACTTTATTATAGCTAAAGGATCTATATTCCCCTTAGTATATATATAGAATTATTAATACTAATATATAATAATCCTACTATAGGATACTAGGGAGTTAGTAAGAGTCTTAGAAGGCTATAGGTATAGTACTACTAGCCCTTAATAAAGAAAGATATAAAAGATTATATTCAGATCTATATAACTTACTAGTAGACTAAGCCCTAGCTACATTGACCTTATAGCTATCTTACTTCACTCCTAGTACTAATTTAACTATAGGAAGAAATCTTAATAGACTTTATTACTAACTTACTCCTTATTATATAGGAAAAAGGCTATATTTCTAATAGTATCTTAGTTATTATTAACTGATTTATAAAATACTCCCTATTTATACTAACTTTAAAGTAACTTACTACTAAAGGACTAGTAACCTTATTCCTCGAGAGAGTCTTCTAAGACTATAGATTACCTAAAGGGATTATTACTAATTATAGCTCCCTCTTTATATCTAAGTACTAGAGAATATTCTATAACCTACTTATAACTAAGTAGCTACTTAGTACTATATTCTACCCCTAAATAGATAGTTAGATAGAGAGGCTTAATTAAACCCTTAAGTACTATATATAGTATTTTTATAATTAGGAATAGACTAATTAGATTAATATACTCCTATTAGCCTAGTATACCTATAATATAAGTAAGTACTTATCTATTAGTAAGAGCCTAGTAGAATACCTATAAGGATTTACCCTATAAGGACTAGACTATATAGAGGAACCCTTACTAATAGTTAGTACCCTAGCTAAGTTATAAAGTATCCTACTTTACTAGTATTATAAAGTAATATAGAAGCTACTTAGTAATATTTATAAATATTAGGCTACCTAGTATAACTATAAGAGAGAACTAATATTATTTAATATAGGAGACTTAGTCCTACTATCTATAAAGAATATTAAGATCTAGTAACCTAGTAAGAAGTTAGTAGATAAGTATATAGGACCCTACTAGATAACTAGATATATTAGAGACTATTATCTTACCTATAAGCTTAAGCTTCTACTATAATTATAGATATATAATATCTTTTATATCTTAAACCTAGAGAAATAGAAAGATAATAAACTAGAAGTAATATAGTAGTAAAATAACCCCTTTATTACTAATAATATCTATATTATTAAATATATTATTATATATAAAGGATCTAAGAGTAACTAGTAATATCTTATTAAATAGGAAGACTATAATAATATAGAGAGTTTATAGGTTAACTATAAAGATTTTATAAATAAAAACTTTATTATAGAGTATAAGTAGTAAATTTATAGTAAGATAGTAAGATAATAAGTCTAATATATAAATTAGGTTAATTCTAAAAAATACCTAAAAGGTAGAGAGAAAGTATACTAGCTACCCTTAGTTATACTAGACTAGGTTAAGAACTCTAAAAAACAATTAATAAACCTACTATATACTACTAGTAACCCCCTAGTAATACCTCCTATTACTCCTCCTTATTATTATTATTAGCTAAGTTAAGGTCCTAAGGGACTAAGTTAAGCCCTATATAAAGTAGTAGTAAGACTATACTAGAGATACTATAGCCTAAGTTCTCTATAATATTATAGAAGGTATTAGTAATATCTAGCTATACCTATAGCTAGGTTAGCTCTAGTAGCTATATATATACTACTATCTTACTAGTAGTATAAGTAGTAGTAGTAGTAGTATTAATAGTAGTAGTATAAGCCTAGGTATTCTTATCCTTAAACTTAAGTTAGTAGAGTAAGTATAAGGTAGAAATATATATAGCCTATATAGCTTAAACCCTAGTAAGTTAATAGTAAAAGTATAAGAGAACTAATAAATAACTTACTATAAGATCCTAGTACTTAGTCTTAGTCTTTAGGAGACTTTTACTAGTAAGTACTATAAAGAGTTAAGCTAAAACTAGCTAATTAGTATAAATAAGCTAAGTTATAGTAAGTTAACTATACTATAGATATAAGTAAGTAAAAGGTAAAATAACTTACTAGCTTATATAGCTTCCTATTCTTTATATAATAGGTATACTTAGAAGAGATAGTTATACTAAGGAGTTAGTAGGTAGACTATTAGTAAAGTTATAGTATACTTATAGCTAGATATAAGAGTATAGGAGATTAGGGCCTCTATAATAGTATTATTACCCTTAGTTTAGATAGTCTTCCTAGGGTACTAGTAGGTAGTAGTATTAAGATAATAGTAGTAGTAACTAGGTTGTATAATATTAGTAGTAAACTAGGTAAGCTACTAGAGGTATAGGAGACTTATAAAGATATTATAAAAGATTAAGAGAGAGAGAGAGAGAGAGAGAGAGAAACTATAGCTTATTAGTAGTAATCTTATAGTAAAGCTAGTCTTAGAGCTAGGCTAGAAAGTTACCTATAAAGAAGGTAATAGTAATAATAAAGGAAGGAAAAGTAGGGAAATTAGAGATTAACTAAGTCTTTAAATACCCTATAAACCTACAGCTAGTTAGCTATAACTAATGAATAATACCCTAATTATTAATATTATTACTAAGATCCCTATAACTACTTACAGCTAAGTTAGCTCTATCTTACTACTAAATTAAATAAAGCTACTAGATTAAGAATAAATATACTATTAATTAATATTATTACTAAATTCCTCTATAGCTACTTATAATTAAGTAATTTTAGCTTAGTAGCCTAGTTAAGCTTAGCTAATAAACTTAGACTAAAATATATTATAGGACTATATTATACCTAGTATCTCTATAACTAATTACAGCTAGGTTAGTACTATCTTACTGCCTAATTGGGTACCTATAATAGGCTAAGGAATAATATAATAGTTATATATTAGTTATTAATAATTTATTAATAACTACATTTATAGCTACCTTATTAGAAGATCAAAGGCCTAGGGATAGGCCTTTATAAGTAGGGAGGCTCTATTATACGCTAAAGTGTTATTAATGCTATAATGCTAGAAGTAGAGCTACAAGGTGCTATAGTCTTAGAATAGAAGCAATAGAGCTACTATAGTCTTAGAGTGACTATACTGATTGGGTATTACTAGTGTATGTTATCTTGCTCTAGATGACTAGAGTAGAAAGGGATAAAAGGAGCTTAGATAACTAGGAAGAATAAGGAGGTTAGAGATTAATATATATTATAGTATTCTTATACCTTTACTATAGTAATCTTATAGTAATCTAATAGTCTATTTTATCTCTTTACTCCTTACTATAAATACTATCCTTAATATTAGAAGTAAATCCTAAAGAGTTATATAAGCTTTTAAAGCTATTCTAAGTAATTTTAGTATTATTTAGATGTTTAATTTATATTAAAGGACTATCTTCTATAAGAAGATATATATTAGCTAGAGCTTTCTTACTTTTATTATAATTTAAAACTCTTATAGCTTATATAAGCTTTTCCTTTATAAGGAAAGCTTCTATTCTTATAGCCTAAGTTATATAGTTTTTACTACCTTTAAGCTTAGAAAAATGGATCTTTTTATTCCTTATCTTAGAGATTTTTCTAAGATTTATTAGAAATGAGTATATATCTTCTTTTTAAGGGGGAAAGAGGTTTTTATATAGGAAAAGTAGTTATATTATTCTATTTAAAGAATATTTTATAAGGACTAATCTTTTAAAGATATAGTAGATAAAGAATCTTTAGCTAGTTCTTTTCCTTTAGTCTCTTCTCCTTCCTTTTCTAGAAAGATATTAGTTATAAGGTTATAGTTATAATTATAGTTATTTTAAAGGTTATTTTTACCTTTAGGAACTGCTTTTATACGCCCAGAGGACCAAGAATAAAAGGAGCCCCTTTTAGCAGCTCTAGGATTTCTCTTAGAGTTATTTCTTCCTTCTAAAGGCTTATAAAGGCTAATTAGAGTAGAAAGATTCAGTATTTCTTTAAGGATTTCTCCTTTAAAGGCAAACTGATATATTAGACTTATAATTAAGTCTTTAGAGTGGCTTTAATAGGTTGGAAAAACCTCCTCTCTAATCCTTAGATCTCTTTGAATAAAAGAGATTATAAAAGGAGCCTTCCTATTCGGTAGATAAAGAAGGAATTGTGGGGCTGAGCCGGGCTTATAACCTGTTAGATAACATAGGGCTTCCTTAATAGGAAATCAATAGGTAATTAGATAGGTTACTAGGATAGTAGGATATATCTAGGCTTCCTGAGGGGATTCGAGAGGGTATATGAACTCTTGTTAGAAAAGAGGTAATACCATTGGATAGAGCGAGAAATTAGCTTTATAATGGTATGCTTATGTAATCAATTGAATAAGAGATGAGTGTGTGAGAGATCGATACAGATTTTGACAACTTGGGAAATCCCTCTCTCTTTATACCCTGATAACTTTAACCCTGATGGTCCAATTGCAATATAAAGCATACCAATCTGTGGCCTAGACCTGGGTCTATGACATATTTGAATTCCTTGATGATTGGTTGTGGAATAGATGTGCAATTGATGATTCAGTGTGGCTGTTTCAGATGGGTGTCCAGGAATGTCGGGAAATCTCTAAATCGGTGATAATATGCGATTGAGCCGCATAACTAGTATAAGGGTAAATTATTAAAAGTCTTACGTACTACTCAGATGGCTTAGATATATATATATTGTGTGTGTATGTTCTCTCTGTCTTATCCCTTTTGACTATTTATTAGAATTATAATATAGTCCTAAAAGTAGGGCTCTTAGGCTCTCTGCTAGGGGTAACTATTTTCCTCTTTAGCTACCCCTTGGTAAACGTTTACTGGTTCTATGTAACCTCCCTTAGAGTTACTCTTTATATATTCTAATCTAATATACCCCTTTAGCTCAAAGGCCTTACCTTTAAGCTATAATCTTTATCCTTCCTCCTCTGCCCTAATATCTCTAAGGGGTCTATAAGCTAAAGCTATTAAATGAACTTTATAAAACCTTCCTTTAGTAGGCTCTTTATTAAGCTATTAGTAAGTAATTATATTAATAGAGTATATATTATATTAATCTTTTTTTCTATTATTTCCTAATATAACTAATAGTTATATATATTAATATATCTTAACTTTATATATAGCTATATAAGTTTAGCTATTATAAGTTAGATAGTTTACTTATTATTATATTTAATAGTAACTTTTATAGGTATAGTAATTACTTAGTATATAGTAGGTAAGAATAAGTTAACTTATAGAGTAGAGATAAGTTAGCTTATAAAGAGAGCTTTCTTTACTACTTAGGATAGTATAAGGAGCTTAGCTTTAGTAGTTAATATAGTAATAGTATCCTATTTATTTACTCTCTAGGAAGTAATCCCTCTAAATAGCTTTATAATAAATACTTAGGAGCTCTAATAGTCTACTAAGTTATTAGTAAAACTTATATCTAATACTACTTATAGGCTATCTTCTTTATATCTAAGTATTATACTATATTTAAGGGAGAGACCTTAGGTTTAAATAAGGTATATTAGGGCTTAGTTAGCTACTTACTAGTATTAAGGCCCTAGGTTCTAGTTAAACCTAGTAAGCTAGCTTATAGTAAAAGTAATATTAGGTTAAGTTATTATAGTAGTATATATAATAGTACTAACCTTTTATTAGTATAGGTTAATACTCCTAGAGTTTATAATCTCCTTATAGGGTATTAGCTCTTCTTATATTATTAGGGTTATTAATTATAGGTTTAGGGTATCCTTAGGGAGTATTTAGTATATCTTATTAATATATAAGGACTATAAAAGCTAGAGGTACTAGTTTTCTCTATTATAGATAACTTTAATTCCTAGGAACTAATATAGGGGCTTACTTCCTTCTAGGTAATAGGTTTTCTATAGGTCTTCTATTAGCCTTATTACTTTACTCTTTATCTATAGTAGAAAATATAGAATATAGTTATCTATATAGAAGAAGAAGATAATATCTTTATAAAGCTAGTAGTAGTCTTTACTAGGTACTTAGTAAAAGCCTACTTATAGTAGGCTCTTCTTAAAATACTTCTACTATAGTAATAGGGATCTTTATAGTCTATAGAGAGCTTTCTATAGCTTTAAGATTATTCCTAGCTTCTAGTATCCTCTAGGTATCTCTATATATATATCTTTATTAAGCTTTATATATATAAAGGTATTAACTATATTATATTATAGTATATTATAGTTAAATTAGTTAGCTAGAGCTATAAGGGTCCTAAATAATATACTAGTAAGAGTTACTATATAGGTCTCTTAGCTATTAATTACTTACTAGTTACTATATACTATAAGGTATACCTTAATCTTTAGGAATCTACTATACTTATTAAGCTTATAGATATATACCTAGTAGTAGCTAAGTACTTTATAACTACTTACTATAGACTTAGTAACTTTAATCTAGGATTAGGATTCCCTATAACTTTATAAGTATATCTTTTCTACTATAAGTATTATATCCTAGTATAGATAACTAGATCTCTTTATATATAAGCTAGGAAGTAGCTCTAGTAGTCTCTAGTAAGTACTAATACTAGGCTACCTTTCCTCCCTATATATAGAGCTCTTCCTATCCCTTAGGGCTTCTTACTTTCCTACTAGATTAGTAGAGCTTATCCTATCCCTAAGGGCTTTTTACCTTCTTATATATAGTTTAAGTTAAGGATTATTTATACTTCCCCTGTTAAATAGTCTAATAGGGCTAGTTAGGCTACTATTGACTACTTAGTAGTTACTTATATAGTTTCTTAGGGATTATAGTCTCCTAGATAGGAAGGCTATATTAAATAAGGTTCTTTGTTTTACTAATTACTTAGTAAGTACTCTACTTACTATCTTATTATCTACCTTTTCCTTATTATACCCCTTTATACTAAGACTAATAGCTAAGGTATAGAAGAATATAGTAGGTAGTAACTCTAGAGGGATTAAGAGTACTTTAAACTTAGCTATAGTATATCTCTTATTTATATTATCTTCTACTAAGCTTATTTCTAGCCTATTTAGTAAGTACTTAGTAGGTTATTCCTCTTTAGAATTATCTTAGATTTTATTAGCTTTATTATCTAGTAGCTATAATACCTACTACTTAGTTTATTCTTATTATATAAGTAGCTCTTAGATTTGTTTCTATATTACTTCTAAGTCTTCCTATAGTAGGTTATCCTAAAGGCTCTCTAAGTATCTATTAAATACTTAGCTCTCATTGAATATAATATCCCTTGTAGTAAAGACTTCCTTCTACAGTAGATTCTATACTCTGAAGGAATTGCTTAATATATAGCTAACTAGGAAGCTAATCTAAGCTCTTAGGGACTATCTTTAAAGTTGATTTCTCTATAGCTATAAATCTACTGTAAGTATAAATACCTTATAGCTATAGGCTTAGAGATATAAGAGGTTAGGCTTTATAGTCTCCTTAGTGTAAAAGTTATAGTAGAATAGCTTATATAGGGTTTTCTTATCTCTTTATACTAAGGGTATCTAGTTATATAGGTAGGTTACTACCTTAATTAACTCTAGCTATAGGTATTTAGGTAGCTTAGCTCCTACTTATATTATATAGCTCTTCTAGATAATAATAGCTATAATTTATTTAGTATCTCTATTCTATACTTAAGTATTTAATACTAAGGGCTTAGTAAGTATTCTATAATTATATAATAGCTCTACTACTTAGGGGTATATCTTAGTGATTTTATTATTATATTTAATTACCTTAACTTTAATTAAGTATTATACCTTAAGTATTATAAGGAACTAAGTAATTACTAAGTATAAGGTATATATTAAGTAGCTTATAGTATAATAGTCCTATAAATAACTAGTTACTTAATCTATAAAGATCTAGACTAATATATAGCCTATATAACCTTAGGTTATTAGGTAGAAATTAAGGGTAATTTAGTCTCCTAGCTTTACTCTTACTATAGTCTCTTATAGGGCCCTTCTAATCATTCGGTGAATTTTTACTATACTATAGGTATTATAGTCTATAGTTATAATTCTCTATAGTCCCTTAGGTTCCTCTATCTTTATCCTAATACCCCTTAAGGTACTAGTTAGGCATTAGAGAGCATCTAGTCTTAAATACCTAAGGTACTAATACTATATAAGGGTATTTCCTCGAAGGGATTATTAATAGGTCTAGGATATATACTTATGTTTCTTCTAAGGTATTAGTACTACTAGGCCTACTTAGCTATTATTAGGGGCTTAGTAAGTATTTACTAAGTCTAGTTCTATCTCTCTCTATTTAAGGACCTATTATCCTTCCTACTTATTAATAGCCCTAAGAAAGGTCCTATCTACTCTTCTAAGATAGTTACTTCCTAGTTTTATATCCTACTATAACTCTTACTTTCTTAGCTTAGAGAAAGATATAAGGTTAGTTATAAGTAATATATATAGGGTAATATTATAGATTATAAGTTTCCTTAGTAAGCTATTAGTAGATATTAGGTTAATAGTTATATCTTTATATCTATTAATAGATATTTACTTTATACCTAACTAGAAGAAATCTCCTAGTTAGGCTACCTAGAGGTTCTTTATCCTTAAGGTATCTTAAAAGATATATAGTATAGCTCCTAAATCTAGAAGAATACTATCTTACAATAGATAGTAGTTACTAACTACTAGGGCTATATTTATTCTATAGGAGCTTACTAGTCTAAGTTATACTAACCCTTCTAGTTTAATCTTTTGTATCTAGTTAGCTAGATTATCCTTATTCTTTTTAATCTACTATTTAACCTTCTTAGTTATTAGAAGAAAGAGGTAAAAGCTTTATAGTTTCTTCTTGGGAAATGTATAATAGTATTATAAGAGGGGGTAGAAGAGGTTATATACTAAGTACCTTAATTCTAGATTATCTCTAATATTCTTCTATAGTTACTTCTTTCTATTTAACTTCTAAGTATTTACTAAAGGCTTATTATTACCTTCCTTAGATATCCCTAGTATATAGAAAGCTCTATAGCTAACTTTCAGTCTCCTTAAAAGCTCTAGCTAGCTCCTAATAGCTTAGTAAATATCTACTATAACTAGTCTAATAGCTAGAGTATCTACCTAGACTTAACTAATTTGTATTATACTATAGGTATTAATCTATAACTCTAGTAGTAATACTCTAAGGGCTATTATTAGGTCTATAAGCTACTAGTTAGGCTTAGTTACTTCCTAAAGATTAATATTCTTAGCCTTATTAATTATATTCCTCTAGTAAGTAAGCTAATTACCTATAGCTTTATAGGTTATAATCCTTATATAGTTAGATTCTATAAGTATCTTATAATATACTCAGTAAGCTCTCTACTTATACTTATCTTATACAAGGGAGAATTTATTATAGATTAATTAGATCTATTCTAATAGTAGTTTTTCCATAGGATAATAGTAGTAAAAGAGGGGTTTATCTATAGTCTCTAGGACCTAGTTCTAAACAGTCTTTAATTATATTTTAAAGTCCTTATAGTATTTATTAAGGTATTCGAAGTTAGTCTATATAGTATTATATATTTATAGACCCTTCTCTGTTAGCTCAGTAACCTATTAGGCTTAGATTATAATATTATCTCCTTCTTAGAAGGTTAGGTTATCTTTATCTCTAATTATAATAGTATTAGAGGTTTAAGTTAATACTAATATAGGCTCTTTAGTAACTATTTATATTATAGTCTTCTAACTCTTCCTAAAGTATAAGATATCAGGGGGAATTAGTACTACTAATAATAGTAAGGGCTTACTAGTCTTTATTAGGTTAAGGTAAGTCTAGAGGTCTTTATTTATTATAATAGTCTTAAGGGTCTTAAACTAGGTAATCTAATCTTAGTTAGTTATAAGTTTTATCATATTAGAGGTTATTTTTTTTTTAGGTTTTCCTTTATTAAGTGATCAGGGAGTAGTTACTAGTAATTCAGCTTTTGGCTAGGTATTCGATTAAATACTTATAGTATATATCTGACTATTAATTGTTGAAAGTCTTATGTACTACTTAGATAGCTTAGATATATGTATATTATGTATATATGTTCTCTCTGTCTTATCCCTTTTAACTATTTGTTAGGATTATAATATAGTCCTAAAAGTGGGGCTCTTGGGCTCTCTGCCAGGGGTAACTACCTTCCTCTTTAGCTACCCCTCGGCGAATGTTCACTGGTTCTATGTAACCTCCCTTAGAGTCACTCTTTACATGTTCTAATCTAATATAAATACCCTATATAGTATCTATATAGTACTATTAGTACTATAAAAAGCTATGCTTATATAATATTATATAATATATTAGAGATAGTTAAAGTTTATTTAACTCTAATATTAATTACTACTACTACTAGTATACCTATTTTAGGAAATCAGTATAAATTTCATTATAAAACTACTAAATAGTACTTAAGTAAATAGTAAAGAGTATAATATAATTCTTATAATTATATATTAAATAATAAAATATATAATATTCCTTCTATATAAGAAGACTATTACTACTATACAGCTAGTATAACTACTCTATGAATATATAGAATACAAATTTAGAAGCCTAAAGAGTATAGTAAGTAATAGAGACAAACTCCTTACTAGCTAATTCTAGAAGGAATTAATAATTAAATAGGTAACCTATTACTAACTATCTACTATATACTACCTATAAACTAATAGTTAAATAGAGAGAATAAACTAAACTATTAGGAAATACTTATAAATCTTTATAGGTAAAATACTATAAAGGTAAATAGCTTAATTACTAGAAGTAGAATTTACATATAATAATAGCTAGTATAGTAGTATTAGAGTATTACTAATATAAGCACTATATAGATACTACCTATAGGTAGTTAAATATATCCTATAATACTTATAAACAACTGTCTAAGGAGTTACTAAATAGATTAAAACCCTTTGCTAAGTATATACTAAAGCCTAAGTATACTAGGAATAAATAGTAGAATTATAGGTAAAAAACTATAATAAAAGATATATTAAGTAGGAATATAAAGTTAAGTAGATTATTAAACTATCTATATATAACTTCTAATTTAAGTATAGGAAGCTAGTACTTAAATTTATCTAAGTTATAATAGTAGAAAGGATTAGGAAATAAGTATACTAAGTCTACCTACTAAAGTAATACTAAAGAATATATAATATCTTTTCTATCTCCCTGATTAAACCCTAGTATAAAGCTCAGGGAAAGACTAATAAACACTTAGAGACTCTACCTAAGCTTAAGGAAGAAGAGGATAAGTAGGAAATTAAGGAAATTATTATAGATAAGAAAGTTAACTAAGAAACCTTCTACCTAGTAAAATAGATAGAATAGCTAGTAGAATATAATACTTAGGAACCTATAGTTTACTTAGAAAATATAATAAAGGTAATCTAATAGTACTACTAGTAAAAGAAGTAAATATATAAGAAATAGGATAATTAAAACCCTAATAACTACTAAGATAAAATAATATTAATATAATAAGTACTTACCCTAAGAAGAGAAAAACCAGCCTAAGACTATACTAACTAACAAATAAGACTACTTAAAAAAGACTAAACTAAACAAGAACTAATACCTCTATTACTACTAACCTAGAAGCTAAGTAAATAAAGAAGTTAACTATAGGAGAGGGAGGCTATTTTAGTAAGCTCTTAGTTAACCTCTATTAAACTAATAAGCTCCTCTAAGGCTAGGACCTACCTAACTATCTTAAGGAAAACCTTACCTAAGTTATAACCCTATACAGTAGTAAGCTTTATAATTCACTTAGCCTTAGTATAATTAGTAGCTTCCTAAATATTATTACAGATTAAATAACTATACCTAGAATAATAGAACCTAGAGATAACTAGAGGGGTATCCTCTATAGGCTTATTATTTATAGATATACTAGCTAAAAGGGTTAGGATTAGTAAATACTTACTAGGACTAGTAACATTATCCTTACTACTACTAATAGGCCTATTATTATTATTACTACTAGTAGATTTATTATCTTTATTATTATTATTATCCTTAGGGTAATAAATTAGGGTAAAATAACTACTATAGTAAATAGGTATAGTACTAATAAAGGTAATAGTAGGCTAAAGGGGACTATTATCCTTATATTTATTAATTAAGGTAATAATAGTAGTAGAAAAGTCAGAGGGGAAATAGTATAATAAACCCTTATAACTTATATCTATAACTAGTATATATTTAGTAACTATTAGTATCTTAAGTACTATAAGAAGGGTATAAGGTAGAGATTTATTATAATAATAAAAAGATATAGTTAAAGCTAGGTAAATATATAGAGTCTCTTAGTTAGTAACTAGGCTAAATATATACTCTACTAAAAGTAACTAAATCTAAGTAGAAACTAAAGCTTCCTAGTAACTAAATAAAGTAAGATTATTCTTACCCTATAAGTAAGTATTTATTAGGTTCTTAGTAAAATTAAGGAGGTTATACTATATAGAAGAGGTAGAATAGATAGTATATATAAGGCACTAGCAACTAAGTATAATAATTAGTTCTAACTCTTTATCCTATTTACAAAAGGTAAGATAGTAGAGGAAGTTCTAGTACTACTAAGTAATAGATACTAATTCAAAGGGAATCTAAAGAATATAAAGAGTTAATACTATTACTAAACCTATATAGAATACTTAATAAACTTACTTAGGAGTATTTCTTACTTAAAGCCTTATATACTATATACTAAGATAATAGTAAGCTATACCTATAGGAATAAGAGAAATTATAGTATTTCTACTTAATACAGTAGATATAAGGAATAGAACCTATAGGTATTCTAGTAAAATTAATATTCAGGAAGAGAATATTAAACTTAGTATAAGTTATAAAATCCTCTAGAACTATAGAGGTAATACAGAGAATTAATATTATAGAGTAGTATAGAACATTCAGTAAGAGTATAAAGAAGATAGGAATAGCTTATAACCAGAGGAAAAATAACAACTAGATTAGATAGTAAAGAAAAGGTAATTAGTAATCTTAAGATCTAGGGGATACCTACTAAGGAAAAGAGGAAGAGGGAAGAGCCTATAGAAAATAGAAGTAGAGTAAACAATCAAATCATAGAGTAAATCTAAGAAAATTTCAACAAATAAGTAACTAACACTTAGACTTACCCTAGTAACACAGGAAAGACCTAATAACTATATAATAATAATAAACCTAACGAAGAGTTACTAAGTATTCAGATACCCTACGGTAAGTAATAATACCTATTATTATCATTAGGTAAGATATACCTTAGGATAAGGCTTAAAGGAGGGGGGAATAATTATAATAGCTTAGCTATATAGAGAGTCCTAACCCTAGCCCTAAATAGTACTTACTTAAATAGTAAAGCCTCTAACCCCTTTTTAAGCTAACTCAATAAGCATTTAGAGAGCTTACTAAGTAGAAGCTTTATAATATACTATATACTACTATTAAGGATAGTATTTACAGTAGGGAGTAAAGAGATAAGATAGACTACTAGATTACTATAAGGTTACTACAGTAAAGGTATAATAGTACTATAATGTATATTAATCTTTAACCTCCCTATTCTTCCTAGTCATCTAAGCTCCTTTTATCCCTTTCCGCTCTAGTCGTCTAAAGTAGGGTAACATACGCTAGTAATACCTGATTAGTGTAGTTACTCTAAGACTATAGTAGCTCTATCGCTTCCGCTCTGAGACTATAGCACCTTGTAGCTCCACTTCTAGCACTATAGTGCTAATAACACTTTAGTGTATAATAGGGCCTCCCTACTTACAAAGGCCTATCCCTAGGCCTTTGATCTTCTAGTGAAGTAGCTGTAAATGTAGTTATCAGCAAATTACTAATAACTAATATATAACTATTATATTATTCCTTAGCCTATTATAGTTACCTAATTAGGTAGTAAGATAGTACTAACCTAGCTATAATTAGTTATAGAGATACTAGGTATAATGTAGTCCTATAATACATTTAGTCTGAGTTTATCAGCTAAGCCTAACTAGGCTGCTAAGCTAAAATCACTTAATTGTAAGTAGCTATAGAGAAATTCAGTGATAATATTAATTAATATAGTATTTATTCTTAATCTAGTAGCTTTACTTAATTCAGTAGTAAGGTAAAGCTAATCTAGCTGTAAGTAGTTATAGGGATCTTAGTAATAATATTAACAATTAGGGTATTATTCCTAGTTTCTAGTTATTACTAAAATAGGTAGTAAGGTCACTCTGACTAAGCTAGAAGTAAGGTATATATTTAGTTGTAAATAGTAGTATTATTTTTCTACTTATTAGATTAAGTTATCTATTAGGTTATAAATAGCTATATTATATTTCTATTGCTAAATTAGGTTAGAATAATTATAATACAGTAGCTATAAATAGGATTATTATTTAAGTTATATTTATTACTATTAGTTACAGTTAACTAGCTATAGGTTTATAGGGTATTTAAAGACCCTACTAGTCCCTAATTTCCCTGCTTTTCCTTCCTTTATTATTACTATTACTATCTTTATAAGTAACTTTCCAGCCTAGCTCTAAGGCTAGCTTTACCATAAGATTACTACTAATAAGCTATAGTTTCTCTCTCTTTTTCTCTCTTTCTCTCTCTCTCTCTCTTAATTTTTTATAATATCTCTATAAGTCTCTTATACCTCTAGTAGCTTTCCTAGTTTACTACTAACTTTATATAACTTAGTTACTACTACTATTATCTTAATACTATTACCTACTAATACCTAGGGAAGATCATCTGAACTAAGGGTAATAATACTATTATAGAGGCCCCTACTTCCTATACTCCTATCTCTAGCTATAAGTTTACTGTAACTTTACTAGTAATCTACCTACTAACTCCTTAGTATAACTACCTCTTCTAAGTATACCTAGTATATAAAGAATAGGAAACTATATAAACTAGTAAGTTACTTTACCTTTTACTTACTTATACCTATAGTATAGCTAACTTACTATAACTTAGCTTATTTATACTAATTAGCTAGTTTTAGCCTAACTCTTTATAATACTTACTAGTAAGAGTCTCCTAGAGACTAAAGCTAAGTACTAGGACCTTATAGTAAGTTATTCCTTAGTCCTCTTATACTTTTACTATTAATTTACTAGGGTTTAGGCTATATAGGCTATATATATCCCTACCTTATACTTACTCTACTAACTTAAGTTTAGGGATAAGAATATCTAGGCTTATACTACTACTACTAATACTACTACTACTACTACTTATACTACTAGTAAGATAGTAGTATATATATAGCTCTTAGAGCTAATCTAGCTATAGGTATAGCTAGATATTACTAATACCTTCTATAATATTACAGAGAACCTAGCCTATAGTATTTTTAGTATAGCCTTACTACTACTTTATATAAGGTCTAACTTAGTCCCTTAGGACCTTAACCTAGCTAATAATAATAATAAGGAGGAGTAATAGGGGGTATTACTAGGGGGCTACTAGTAGTATATAGTAGGTTTACTAATTATTTTTTAAAGTTCTTAACCTAGTCTAGTATAACTAAGGGTAACTAGTATACCCCCTCTTTACCCTTTAGGTATTTTTTAGAATTAACCTAATTTATATATTAGACCTATTATCTTATTATCTTACTGTAAATTTACTACTTATACTCTATAATAAAGTTCTTATCTATAAAGTCTTTATAGCTAACCTATAAACTCTCTATATTATTATAGTTTTTCTATTTAATAAGATATTACTAGTTACTCTTAGATCCTTTATATATAATAATATATTTAATAATATAGATATTATTAGTAATAAAGGGGTTATCTTACTACTATATTACTTCTAGTTTATTACCCTTCTATTTCTCTAGGTTTAAGATATAAAAGATATTATATATCTATAATTATAATAGAAGCTTAAGCTTATAGGTAAGATAATAGTCTCTAATATATCTAGTTATCTAGTAGGGTCCTATATACTTATCTACTAACTTCTTACTAGGTTACTAGATCTTAATATTCTTTATAGATAGTAGGACTAAGTCTCCTATATTAAATAATATTAGTTCTCTCTTATAGTTATACTAGGTAGCCTAATATTTATAAATATTACTAAGTAGCTTCTATATTACTTTATAATACTAGTAAAGTAGGATACTTTATAACTTAGCTAGGGTACTAACTATTAGTAAGGGTTCCTCTATATAGTCTAGTCCTTAAGGGGTAAATCCTTATAGGTATTCTACTAGGCTCTTACTAATAGATAAGTACTTACTTATATTATAGGTATACTAGGCTAATAGGAGTATATTAATCTAATTAGTCTATTCCTAATTATAAAAACACTATATATAGTACTTAAGGGTTTAATTAAGCCTCTCTATCTAACTATCCGTTTAGGGGTAGAATATAGTACTAAGTAGCTACTTAGTTATAAGTAGGTTATAGAATATTCTCTAGTACTTAGATATAAAGAGGGAGCTATAATTAGTAATAATCCCTTTAGGTAATCTATAGTCTTAGAAGACTCTCTTAAGGAATAAGGTTACTAGTCCTTTAGTAGTAAGTTACTTTAAAGTTAGTATAAATAGGGAGTATTTTATAAATTAGTTAATAATAACTAAGATACTATTAGAAATATAGCCTTTTTCCTGTATAATAGGGGGTAAGTTAGTAATAAAGTCTATTAAGATTTCTTCCTATAGTTAAATTAGTACTAGGAGTAAAGTAAGATAGCTATAAGGTTAATATAGCTAGGGCTTAGTCTACTAGTAAGTTATATAGATTTAAATATAATCTTTTATATCTTTCTTTATTAAGGGCTAGTAGTACTATACCTATAGCCTTCTAAGACTCTTACTAACTCCCTAGTATCCTATAGTAGGATTATTATATATTAGTATTAATAATTCTATATATATACTAGGGGGAATATAGATCCTTTAGCTATAATAAAGTAGGCTATTCTTACTAATAGACTATTTAGCCCCTTACTTCTTTATAGGCTTCTTTACTATAGTCTTATAGTAAATTATCTATAACTTCTCCTAATAAAAGGAATCTACTTCTTAAGTATTTTATATAGCTATAGCTAAGGAAATCTCTATTCCTAGCTTATTAGCTCTCTTAAGGTAAAGGTCTACTAACCTTACTATAAGACTACCTCTAGGGCTCTATAAGATTACTACTATATATACTAATATAAAACTATAGGTAGATTTACCTCCTCTAAGAGGATTATCTACCTAAGTAACTAGTAATCTATAGTTAGGGCCTACTTTAGGAGCTACTATACTACTACTATACTACTCTCTAGTATTAAAAGTAAAACTTATATCTAGTATTTTATAGTTAGGGCCTACTTTAGGAGCTATCTTACTACTACTCTCCTACCTTTTAGCTTTAAATCTACTAAGAAATAGTAGTAAAGTAGCTATCTAAGCCCTATCTACTACTTCCTTATTAAAGTAGTTAGGCTACCTTAATAGACTATCTACTAGGTTCTTTATTCTAGGCTAATAGATAATCTTAAAGTTAAAGGGGTAAAGGTTATTAAGTATAGTAACCTACTTAGATAATAGCTTTAGCTTTATTATAAGGTATTAATAATTTAAATAGTCTATTAGAACCTTAATCTAGGTATCTATATAGGCTAAATAGTACCTCTAAGTATAAAAGGCCTCCTTAATAGCTAGAAGCTTAGAATTAGGGGTTAAATATTATAATTCTACTCCTATTAGCTTATATAATATATATACAATAGGGTACTAGTAGTCTTACTATAGCTATAATAGGACTATACTAATAGTATATCCTAATATATCTATCTTAATCCTTAAAGGTATACTAGGGTTAAAGTAGGTAAGGATAGGTTCCTCTAAGAATACCTATTTTAACTACTTAAATATATTAGACTTATAGTAATCTAGCTAAAAGGTTCTTTTATTATTACTATATAGTAGGTCTATAAGAGAGGCTATAATTTTACTATAATTCTTAATAAAGTATTAGTAAAATCCTATAAATCCTAGGAAAATCTAGATATCCTTTATATAGTAAGATAGTAGCTACTTTATAATATACTTAATATATTCTAGTTCTATATAGATTCCTTTAGTACTTACTATAAACCCTAGGAAGCTTATATATTAGAGGTTAAATTTATATTTCTTAGGATTAGTATATAGGCTAGTAGCTTATAGCTAGGTAAGGATATTATAGATATACTATAAGTACTTACTAGGATTACTACTATATATTAGGATATTATCTAGATAGATAATATAGATAATATCTATTAGCTCTATAAGGATATTATTAATATATTCTTAGAATATTACTAGGGTATTAACTAGTCTAAAGGGTATAACTAAGTATTTAAAGTAACTATAGTAGTAGTAGAAAGCTATCTTCTATTTGTCTCCCTTATAGATATATAGCTAGTAGTATATATCCTTTAAGTCTAGCTTTATAAAGATCTATACCTTACTAAGCTAATCTAGGATCTTATAGATTAGAGGTAAAGGAGCCTTATCCTTCCTAGTAATCTTATTAAGACTATAATAGTTAATATAAAGGTATAGCTTACCTCCTTTCTTAGGGATAAATAGGATTAGGGCCCTAGCTGGGCTAATAGACTATCTAATCTAACCTTTTACTAATATATTAGTAAGGTAAGCCTAGAGGACTTCTAGCTCCTTTATAGTAAGACTATAGATAGGTCCCTATAGTAGTATTTTACCTTCCTCTATATTAATAGTATATATTTATCCTTTAAGTATTAGAGGATCTACTTTCTCTATCTTAAAGATATCTCTAAATTCTAGGTAGAGTTTAAGGTAGTTAGTTACTAGCTTCTTATTACTAGGTTACTATAACTCTTTAGGAGTTCCTTTTAGTATTATAGGGGTAAGTATATCTAATAGATTACTAGTAATTATAAGGGTAGTAATATATTCTTTAGTAGCCTTATATATTCCCTTCTTCTTTATAATAACCTTAATATTACTTTATAGTATATTATACCTCTAAGTCTTTATTTTCTACTTAAGGACTTAGGGTTCTATATTATAAAACTAAGGGTCTCTAAAGATTACTCTATACTAGTAGATTATAGTAATATAGAAGTAGACTTTATATATCCTTACCTTCTTTATACTATTATAGACTATTATAAGTTATTAGAGGGTTCCTTAGTTCTTAAGGACTTCTTAGTTAACTCCTTTAATCTAGACCTTACTAGGTTTAATAAGCTTCTATTTAGTAGTAATTAAGTAGTAAGGGTAAAGGAAGTTTACTTTAGCCCTTATATCTACTAAGGTATTTCCCTCTAGTCTTTTCTACTAGCCCCCTATATATATCTAGGTTCTAATAGTCTAATGTATTAGTAGGGATAGGGTCTAGTTAGACCCCTATTAGGTTCTTAGGCTTATAAATTAGATGTTATTAGGAGCTATTATAGGTATAATAGGGTTATAGCTAGCTAGATACTAGTTTATAGTATAATAGTTACTCTTATATATCTTACAATTAGGCTTAAAGTACTTTATTAAGATATATCCTTCTTCTCTATACTTATAGTATATAATAATACCTCTATAGGGCTAGTAAGGTACCTATAGAGTTATAGGGGTATTAGTAGGGTTACTATTTAGGGTAGTACTTAAAGTAGGTAATAAGTATATATTACTAGGGTTAGGTCTTCTAAGGATAGTCTCTACTTAGGTAACTAAGCTAATAAACTTCTACTAAGTAGAAGGGATCTTATAGCTAACTACCTAGGTTTATAGTATAGGTATAAGTTAATAAATTACTAAGTAGACTCAATAGGAATTAGGTAACTAGTCTAGGAGCTTAGCTTCTAGAGCTTTATAGTAGTTAAGGAAGTTCCTAATAGTCTAGCCTAGCTTTATATAATAGTATACTAGCTTTATAGTTATTTTAAGGCATTAGGTAGGGTTATTATTAATAGTCCCTTTGACCTAAGTAAGGTAATTATTCTATATAATCTTATTAATTTAGCCTTATTAGTTATTATTAAGGAAGCTAGTCTAATATAGCTTAACTAATCCTTTAAGATAGCTACTAGTAAGTAGGACCTTTAGTAGGTCTATATAGAAGCTTAAGGGATACAAAAGGAATTAACTATTAAGATTAGTAAGATAGATCCTTAATTCAGTCTAAGACTTTACACTATAATAGGGGGTCTTTAAGATAAGCTTACTAATATTATAGTTAGGGGTATACTATATATTTATATTATATTTATAGTAAGTTTACTTTATAGGTTATAGCTTACTATTAGGGTTAAAGTTAAGGGTAATTCTAGTAGTAATTAGCTTAAGTTAGTATCTCTTATAGCTAATTCACTATAAGATCTATAGGGTCTTAATGTAAAGGTTTAGCTCTACCTCTTCTATAAGAGTATTATTATATTTAGAGGGAGGGTTAAGATTATAGTTAAATAGGGGGTTTAATAGTAATATCTAACTCTTAGGTTATCTATCTTAGGTCTATAAAATCATAGGGTCTCTACTACTTAGTAGGTATAAACCTAAAGAGGTAAGTAGTATACTAGGAGGGTTATTAGTAGTAGTTATCTTCCTTAACAGTCTATTATACCTATAGGTTTAGAGAGATTAACTTATTAAGGATAGTATTTACAGTAGGGAGTAAAGAGATAAGATAGACTACTAGATTACTATAAGGTTACTATAGTAAAGGTATAATAGTACTATGATATATATTAATCTCTGACCTCCCTATTCTTCCTAGTTATCTAAGCTCCTTTTATCCCTTTCTGCTCTAGTCATCTAAAGCAGGGTAATATATACTAGTAATACCTAATCAGTGTAGTTACTCTAAGACTATAGTAGCTCTATTGCTTCTACTCTAAGACTATAGTACCTTATAGCTCTACTTCTAGTACTATAGTGCTAATGATACTTTAGCGTGTAATAACTACCTTTTATTACCTTATATTATACCCTAATTATATAGACCCTTATAAAAGCTTTTATCTCTTTTCTCTAATTACTAAGAAAGTTAAATAGTAGATTAAAAAGAATAAAGATAATCTTACTAACTAAATATAAAAGATTAAACTAAAAGGGTTAGTATAACTTAGACTAATAAGCTCCTATAGAATAAATATAAGCCTAATAGTTAGTAACTACTATCTATTATAAGATAGTATTCTTTTAGATTTAGAAGCTATACTATATATCTTTTAAGATACCTTAAGGATAAAGAATCTCTAGGTAGTCTAACTAGGAGATTTCTTTTAGTTAGATATAGAGTAAGTATCTATTAATAGATATAGAGATATAACTATTAACCTAATATCTACTAATAGCTTACTAAGGAGATTTATAATCTATAATATTACTCTATATATATTACTTATAATTAACCTTATATCTTTCTCTAAGCTAAGAAGATAAAGGCTATAATAAGATATAAAACTAAAAAGTAATTATCTTAGAAGAGTAAATAAGACCTTTCTTAGGGCTATTAATAAGTAGTAGAAATAATAGATCCTTAAATAGAGAGATATATAACTAAACTTAGTAAATACTTACTAAGCTTCTAATAATAGCTAAGTAGGTCTAATAGTAATAACTCCTTAGAAGAAATATAAGTATATATCTTAAACCTATTAATAACCCCTTTAAGGGAATACCCTTATATAGTATTAGTATCTTAGGTATCTAGGACTAAAAGTCTTTTACTACTTAACTAATACCTTAAGGGGTATTAGGTTAAAGATAGAGAAGCCTAAGGGACTATAGAGAATTATAACTATTAACTATAATACCTATAGTATAGTAAAGGCTTATTAAATAATTAGAAAAGCTCTATAAGAGATAATAGTAAGAGTTAAGCTAAAAGACTAAATTACCCTTAATTTCTACCTAATAACTTAAGACTATATAGGCTATATATTAGTCTAGACCTTTATAGATTAAGTAACTAATTATTTATAGGATTATTATACTATAAGTTACTTAATACTTATATTATACTTAGTAATTACTTAGTTCCTTATAATACTTAAAGTATAATACTTAATTAAAGTTAAGGTAATTAAATATAATAATAAAATTACTAAGATATACCCTTAAGTAGTAGAATTACTATATAATTATAGAATACTTACTAAGCTCTTAGTACTAAATACCTAAGTATAAAATAAAAGTACTAAATATATTATAGCTATTATTATCTAAAAGAGCTATATAATATAAGTAAAAGCTAAGCTACTTAAATACTTATAGCTAGAGTTAATAAAGGTAGTAATCTACTTTTATAACTAGATACTCTTAGTATAAAGAGATAAGAAAACTCTATATAAGTTATTCTACTATAATTTTTACTCTAAGGAAACTATAAAGCCTAATCTCTTATATCTCTAAGCTTATAGCTATAAGGTATTTATACTTATAGTAGATATATAGCTATAAAGAAATTAACTATAAAGATAGTCCCTAAGAGCTTAGATTAACTTTCTAGTTAGCTATATATTAAGTAATTCCTTTAGAGTATAGAATCTACTATAAAAGGAGGTCTTTACTATAAGGGATATTATATTTAATAAGTACTAAGTATTTAATAGATATTTAGAGAGCCTTTAGGATAACTTACTATAGGAAGACCTAGAAGTAATATAGAAATAAATCTAAGAGCTACTTATATAATAAAAATAAACTAAGTAGTAGGTATTATAACTATTAGATAATAAAGCTAATAAAATCCTAGATAATTTTAAAGATAAATAACCTACTAAATACTTACTAAATAGGCTAGAAATAAGCTTAGTAAAAGATAATATAAATAAGAAATATACTATAGCTAAGTTTAAAATACTTTTAACCCCTTTAGAGTTACTATTTACTAAATTCTTTTATACTTTAGCTATTAGTCTTAGTATAAAGAGGTATAATAAGGAAAAGGTAGATAATAAGATAGTAAGTAGAATACTTATTAAATAGTTAGTAAAATATAGAACCTTATTTAAGATAGCTTTCCTATCTAGAAGACTATAATCCTTAAAATACTATATAAGTAACTACTAAGTAGTTAATAGTAGCTTAGCTAGTTCTATTAGACTATTTAATAGGGAAAGTATAAATAATCCTTAACTTAAACTATATATAGAAAGGTAAAAAGCCCTTAGAGATAGGATAAGCTCTATTAATCTAGTAGGAAAGTAAGAAGCCCTAAAGGATAAGAAGAGCTCTATATATATAGAGGAAAAATAGCCTAATATTAGTACTTACTAGAGACTACTAGAGCTACTTTCTAGCTTATATATAAAGAGATCTAGTTATCTATACTAGGATATAATACTTATAGTAGAAAAGATATACTTATAAAGTTATAAGGAATCCTAATCCTAGATTAAAGTTATTAAGTCTATAGTAAATAGTTATAAAGTACTTAGCTACTATTAGATATATATTTATAAGCTTAATAAGTATAATAGATTCCTAAAGATTATAATATATCTTATTATATATAATAACTAATAAGTAATTAATAGCTAAAAAACCTATATAATAACTCTTACTAGTATATTATTTAAGACCCTTATAGCTCTAGCTAACTAGTTTAACTATAATATACTATAATATAATATAGTTAATACTTTTATATATATAAAGCTTAATAAGGATATATATATAGAGATACCTAAAGGATACTAAAAGCTAGGAATAATCTTAAAGCTATAGAAAGCTCTCTATAAGCTATAAAGATTACCTTTACTATAGTAAAAGTATTTTAAGAAGGGCTTACTATAAGTAGACTTTTACTAAGTACCTAGTAAAGACTACTATTAACTTTATAAAGATATTATCTTCTTCTTCTATATAGATAACTATATTCTATATTTTCTACTATAGATAAAGAATAAAGTAATAAGGCTAATAGAAGACTTATAGAAAACCTATTACTTAGAAGAAGGCTAACCCTTATATTAGTTCCTAGGAATTAAAGTTATCTATAATAGAGAAAAATAGTATCTTTAGCTTTTATAGTCTTTATATATTAATAAGATATACTAACTACTCCCTAAGGGTATCTTAAACTTATAATTAATAACCCTAATAATATAAAAAGAACTAATATCTTATAAGAAGATTATAAATCTTAGGAATATTAATCTATACTAATAAAAGGTTAGTACTATTATATATACTATTATAATAACTTAACCTAATATTACTTTTACTATAAGTTAACTTACTAGGTTTAACTAGAACCTAAAGCCTTAATATTAATAAATAACTAATTAAACCCTAATATACCTTATTTAAACCTAAGGTCTCTCCCTTAAATATAATATAATACTTAGATATAAGAAAGATAGCCTATAAATAATATTAGATATAAGTTTTACTAATAACTTAATAAATTATTAGAGCTCTTAAGTATTTATTATAAAGCTATTTAGAGGGATTACTTCTTAAAGAGTAAATAAATAGAATACTATTACTATATTAACTATTAAAGCTAAGTTCTTTACTCTATCTTAAGTAGTAAAAGAAGCTCTCTTTATAAGTTAACTTATCTTTACTCTATAAGTTAACTTATTCTTACTTATTATATACTAAGTAGTTATTATACCTATAAAAGTTACTATTAAATATAATAATAAGTAAACTATCTAACTAATAATAGCTAAACTTATATAACTATATATAAAGTTAAAGTATATTAATATATATAACTATTAGCTATAATAGAAGATAATAAAAGAAAAGATTAGTATAATATATATTCTATTAATATAACTACTTACTAATAGCTTAATAAAGAGCTTACTAAAGGAAAAATTTATAAAGTTTATTTAATAGCTTAAGCTTATAAACCTTTTAGAGATATTAGAGTAAAAAAAAAAGAATAAAGATTATAACTTAATAGTAATACCTTTAAGCTAAAGGGGTATATTAGATTAGAATATATAAAGAGTAACTCTAAGGGAGATTATATAGAGCTAGATAAATATTCACTAAGTAGAGCCCAAAGAGGAAGGTAGTTACCCCTAGTAGAATCCTAATAGCCCCACTTTTAGGATAGTATTATGATCCTAATAAAGGGTCAAGGGGGTTAACAGGGAGATAATACATATACACATAATACACACACATCTAAGCCATCTGAGTGTCACGCTAGCCTTTCAACAGCTTTAGCTTTGCTAATCTTGCAAAAACCCCACTCAACCAACGGTCGATCAATACAAATTTTTCGGCTTCGATTGTTTTTCGTCTTGGCTTCCGGACGTGCAACCCGGGTGCCGAGGTGACCATGCCGTGGTTGACGCAGCGCGACATGGCAACAAAAGATGCCATAGCCAAGGATCAGTTGCGCAATTGAGTCCCGCAGCGAAGGTGAGCGACATGACATCAATTACGCAATGTCCGGTTTGTACTTTGTAAACAGGAACGAATTGAGTAGATTGAGCACTGACCCCGCGGACAATCGCCTCAAGTTATGCTTGCCGGTAAGGTTAACCTGGTGGCGCAGTCGCTGATCACGGCCGGGAAGAAGACGATATCCAACCGCCACAGCAGTAAATAAAGCCAATAAAGCCGGCCTCCTCTTGGCGGGCTTATCTGCACAAACGTCCCCCGGGGGCCCACCCGCTGCGACCTGCCCTTCTCAACCTAGAGTCGCATCGCAGCACCTACGGCCGTTTGCAAAGTTCCCGGCCACGCGGGACTTGTGCGGCAACGCCTCGGCCGACGCGCTGGAACAGGCAGTTCCCCTTGCGGAGAAGACGGAGTGCCAAGGTGAGGTTCGCTGAGCGTCACAACAACTGCCGCTTTGGGACGCTCGCTGCAGGGCTCGCCGGCTGGTCATTGGCGGATTGTGTCGACGGCGACGGTTGGACGTGGTCGTGGTCGTGGTCGTGGTGATGATGATGCACGGCACCATGCAGC
Source organism: Neonectria ditissima (assembly GCA_001305505.1). Classification (NCBI taxonomy): domain Eukaryota; kingdom Fungi; phylum Ascomycota; class Sordariomycetes; order Hypocreales; family Nectriaceae; genus Neonectria; species Neonectria ditissima. The sequence continues at coordinate 900,043 of LDPL01000005.1, read as the reverse complement.
AGTCGATGATGCGCCGTGGCGTGGGCCAGCTTCACGCAATATATCTACTGAGCTCGCGACCCGGGAAAGAAGAAGAAGAAGAAGAAGAAGCACCTCCTGCAAGCTTCCCGCCCTTGTCTGTCTTGCCACCGACTCTCGGAGCAGCCCAATTGTCCCTGTCGAGCGCCCTCTTCCTCGTCCTCCCGCAAGCTTCACCACCGCCACCATGAGGACTTCCGCCATCGCCCTCTTGGCCCTGGCCGTGCCCGCCTTGGCCGCCGGCTCCTCCAAGCCCAAGCCCAAGAAGTACGTCACGTCGGACAAGCTCCAGAAGCTGATCAAGCTCGACGACCTCGTCGCCGGCTCGCAGAAGCTGCAGGACATCGCCGACGCGCACGGCGGCAACCGCGCCTTTGGCAGCGGCGGCCACAACGCCACCGTCGACTACCTGTACGACACGCTCACGGCCCTCGGCTACTACGACGTGGTCAAACAGCCCTTCACCGAGCTGTTCGCCTCGGGCACCGCCGTCGTCACCGTCAACGGCGACGACGTCGACGCCGGCATCATGACTTACACGCCCGGCGGCTCCGCCAGCGGCGCCCTCGTCGCCGTGCCCAACCTCGGCTGCGACGTCGCCGACTACCCGGCCGCCGTCGAGGGCAACGTCGCCCTCGTCTCGCGCGGCACCTGCACCTTTGCGCAAAAGTCCATCAACGCCAAGGAGGCCGGCGCCACCGGCATCATCGTCTACAACAACGTGCCCGGCGAGCTGAGCGGCACCCTCGGCGAGCCCTTTGGCAACTATGTCCCCATTGTGGGCATCAGCCAGGAGGACGGCGCGGCTATTCTTGAGCTGATTGCCGCTGGCGACGTCACGGTCGAGCTCGAGGTCGATGCTGTTGTCGAGGAGCGCGTCACCTTCAACGTCATTGCCGAGACCAAGGGTGGCAACCACGACAACGTCCTCGTCCTGGGAGGACACTCTGACTCTGTCGCCGCCGGTCCTGGCATCAAGTAAGTAAACCACGCCACTCAACCAAGTATTCTCGTGTGCTGACTTGCATCCGCAGCGACGACGGTTCCGGCACCATTGGCGTCTTGAACGTTGCCGTCGCTCTGGCCAACTTCAAGGTCAAGAACGCCGTCCGATTCGCCTTCTGGAGCGCCGAGGAGTTTGGCCTCTTGGGCAGCTACGCGTACATCAAGTCCATCAACAGCTCTTCCACCGAGCTGTCCAAGATCCGAGCGTACCTGAACTTTGACATGGTACGTTTCCCCTTTCATCCTCACTTTCTTGCTAGCTAGCCGGCACTAACACCAAGCGCAGATCGCCAGCCCCAACTACGTCTACGGCATCTACGACGGCGACGGCAGCGCCTTCAACCTCACGGGCCCAGCCGGCTCCGACGTGCTCGAGCAGGACTTTGAGAAGTTCTACGAGAAGAAGAAGACCCCCCACGTGCCCTCCGAGTTCAGCGGCCGCTCCGACTACGCCGCCTTCATCGAGAACGGCATCCCGTCGGGCGGGCTCTTCACCGGCGCCGAGGTCCTCAAGACGGAGGAGGAGGCCGCGCTGTTCGGCGGAGAGGCCGGCGTCGCCTACGACGTCAACTACCACAAGGCCGGCGACGACATCAACAACCTGGCCCTCGACGCCTACCTGCTCAACACCCAGAGCATCGCCAACTCGGTCGCCAAGTACGCCAAGAGCTTCCGCTCGCTGAAGCCCGTCAACAAGGAGCACAGGCGGTGGGCTGCCGAGCGCGCCGACTTCTTCAAGCGGTCGAGGCTCAGCTCGCACACTCACGAGGAGGCTGGACCTTGCGGAGGCGGTCCCAGCATTTAAGTGTAATGGAAGCATACAAAAGCAGGTTAGTGTAGTTATTGCATATGAGAAGATGAGATATGAAGAAACATTTGTAAGATGTGTGTCGTGCTAGTGACCAGCGATGTGAGTGTTACATCTCGCCTGATTCAGATGGGTTCCCACACATGTCATTCGTAGTCAGGAGCCTTACGATTGTCCGGCGGAAGACTTCCTACTTGCAATTGACCCTCAAACGGTAGTATCTTAGACCTAAGATCTACACATAGAATTATATTTAATTCACCCAACTTAGTTATTGGTAAGGAGCTTACATCCAAGCCACTCCATACCATCTTGTCCGAGCATTAGCATAGGTCAATCCAGGGTAGCCCACGTCCAGCTACTTGGTGTAAGCTCAGGTAGAACTGCAGATAGGAGTTCGGCAGTCACGGCAAAGACCTTCTAGGAATGAAGCAGCCTTCAAGACTTTATAGAGATACTCTTGACACAATGACAATGCACGACAGAGACCAAGGAAGAAAAATACCTCCAGTTGTCCACTTCATCAGCGACAAGACAAAAACGGGCTTATCTTATCGAGTATCTTATCTTATCGCACAAAAAAGTCTGCCCCGCGGTCAACACCAGAAATTCCATCACAGCCCAAACCCCACACCCGCATCGAAAGCCCAGAGGAAGACCCAGTCACACAAACCCAATTAACACATACCTGGATTAACGAGAATCCGCAATCTTCGAGAATTTACCACGACCGCATACACCGACCAGCAACGACATCGCGATACCCTCCCCCCAAAACCCGCCACCATGGCGACAACAGCCCCCGCGACCGCAGAAGCCGCCACGCTCAAGCCCATCCACAGCCTCGTCCTCGACACGGGCCCGCTGATCAAGAACGACCCGCCGGCCAGCACGCTGCGCGCCAAGGCCGAGCACCTCTACACGCTGCCCTGCATCGTCTCCGAGATCCGCGACGTCGCCACCCGCTCCCGCGTCGAGACGACGCTGCTGCCCTTCGTCACCCTGCGCTCCCCCCGCCCCGAGAGCGTCCGCTTCATCACCGCCTTCGCCCGCCGCACCGGCGACCTCGCCGTCCTGAGCCGGCCCGACATCGAGGTCCTCGCCCTCGGCTACGAGCTCGAGTGCGAGCGCAACGGCGGCGACTGGCGCCTGCGCAACACACCCGGCCAGAAGCGGCTGAACGGCAGCCCCAACCCGGACAAGAAGGCCGAGGGGGAGACTGAGACGGTTGCAAAGGAGGTTAGCACAGCGGCGCCCGAGGTGCCCGTAGAAGGGGAGCCTGCGCAAGCAGACGAGAAGCCACAGTCGCTGGAAGACGGCGTGCAGCAGTTGACGCTCGAGCCAGAAGCGTCAACGGAGACGTCAACGGAGACACCAGCAGTTGACGCAGCGCTGGAACCACCCGCAGACGCCAACGCCAACGCCGACGTCGTCGTCGAAGAAGCCGAGGAAGACTCCGACTCAAACTCGGGCGAGGCCTCGGACGACGAGGGCGGCTGGATCACGCCGTCCAACCTCAAGAAACACCAGACCAAGACCCCCGGCTCGGCCACGCCCTCGCAGCCGCTGCAAAAGACGCTGCAGGCCGCGGTGCTCACGTCCGACTACGCCATGCAAAACGTGGCGCTGCGCATCAACCTCAACCTCGTGGCGCCGTCGCTCGCCCGCATCACCCACCTCAAGAACTGGGTGCTCCGCTGCCACGGCTGCTTCACCGTCAGCAAGGACATGAACCGGCAGTTCTGCCCGTCGTGCGGCCAGCCCACGCTCAACCGCACCAGCTGCTCCACCGACAGCAACGGCGTCTTCCGCGTCCACCTCAAGCGCAACTTCCAGTGGAACAACCGCGGCAACGTCTACAGCGTGCCCAAGCCCGTCCACGGCAGCGCCAACGGCCGCCTGCCCAAGAACGCCGCCGGCAAGGGCAACTGGGGCAACGGGCTCATCCTCGCCGAGGACCAGAAGGAGTTCACCCGCGCCGGCGACGAGCAGCGCCGCGCCCGCAAGAAGGACATCATGGACCAGGACTACCTGCCCGACGTCCTGAGCGGCCACCGGTCCGGAGGCAGCGGCAAGATCCGCGTGGGAGCCGGCCGGACTGTCAATTCCAAGCGCAAGCACTGAGCAAGCAAAATCACCCGGGTCAAATAGAAAATCGATAGATGGAATGCCAGTAGTCTTTTTTTTTGTTCACATTTATCTGATCCCCGTGCCGAAGAAGAAAAAAAACGCCTTCTGTGTGATGTGACCTAAAAACGCCAATCCACCTCTCGCCCCGTCTCGTCCCTTCTCCTTGTTCTCCGTGCGTCTTGTAACAGCCGTGTTTACTCCTCCTCTGCGATACACATTAGCTCCAATTCCTGATACATCCCCAAATATCAAAAAGACTCACTCTGCTGGGTCAGCAGCAGGCCGAAGCGGCGCTTGAGGGTGACACGCTGGCGCGACCACTTGTCGTCGGGGGAGAAGCGGGCGGGGTGCGCAGACTTGGTGACCTGGCCCTGGGCAACCTTCTTGAGCGTGTAGAGGCGGTTGCCATTGGCGTCGAGGGTGTACATCAAATGCATCGTGGGCGGATTGCTCTTTCGAAGTGGGTGAGGTTCGTGAGGTTCGTGAGGTTCGTGAGGTTCGTGATGTTCGGTGATGTTGACTTTTTTGTGCCAATGTGCCCAAGTGCCAAAGCTAGCAGGAAAAATTTGGCCGTTGCGAGATAGCAATCACGTGCTGCTGTTCTTATCGTTATCGCGTCGCGATGAACAGGCGCTTGGACCGTCTCAAGATTCCAGGGCCAAGTCACTAGTTTAAGTTTAGTCCATCTAGCAAATTGTTTTCTTGAGGCTAAGATTACGATGCCACAGCGGTTCGAGCAAGTACAGCCAGCATCTTATGACTGGTACAATGATATCACTAGGGATTTCAATGATCAGGACAGGTAAAATATTTCCGGGCATTCAAGGAGCGGATGTAAATTGATAATGACAGCTAATTTCACACCTCACAACGGTCTCGTCTGGAGACTCCGAAACCCATCATTCACACCACAACAAATTGGCCCAATCAACCAAACATCTCAGCTAAGAGGCCTAAAGGAGTGTCCCAACAATGAGAAATGACAAACAAGGCAGTACAAAACTCGAAATCAAACATTCCAATTGCAAGGATTCTTGAATCCGTGTCAGCAAAGGCCGCAGCACCAGCCTCAGCTTACACGTCCTCGCCAACCCTAGCAGACTTGCCGCCAGCCCACCCCTCTCTTTCATAGAAGCGGAAGACGAGATCGTAGTCCTCAAAGTCGTGGACGATCCGATCAATTCGTCGGTAGCCGCGGACTGGGTCAACAAGCTTGTGGGCAGCCCATGTCTTGGTCTCGTCACTGCCCATGCCATAGGGATTGGCAGTCTGACCCTTGTCTTGGAAGAGTGTGACGCTGAAACGACCGGGGCGGAAGATGTTGACGACCTGCTCGATAATATCGGCGGTGGTGCGTCCACTCTGGCCGCCAGGGACGTTGGTCTCAAACGAAGCAAAAGAGCATTCAGGCTCGGGCGTCACGTGAACAGTAAAGTAATGCTCAGACTTGGCCTGGGTACCCTCCGGCTGAGTGGAGGGGGCAGGCGGGATGACGCCGTTGGCAGAAAACCCACAGGGGCTGAAGAGATAGGCATCCACACGAGCATCGGGGTACTCGGAAGTCGGGTAGACGCCAGACAGACCACAGCTCTCGGAAACAACAGTTCCCAGAGCATGGCCCTCGGTGGTCAACTCCTCGATGGAGTCAAGGGTGTTGGTGTCGAGTTCCAGATCGACCCCGTTGCTGAAGACGTCCACTTCGTCCACTGTGTCAGCAAGCCCGCCGAGGCAGTCCATAGCCTTCTTGCGGGCGTCCTGAGCCTCAGCAGAGAGCCTGTCGCTAGCGACCGCACTCGCGTGCGACAGGTAGAACTGCTTTGCGTTCTCAGGATCGAGGTCTGTCATCAGGATTTCGAGAGTCTCGTCGGGATGGCCGTTGGGACCAGTGCCAAAGGAGCTGGTTCCGACGGGGATCCGAGCAAGCGGTCCAGTCTCGGCCTCGGACTCTGGGGTCCGGGGAGGAGTGAGAGCCTGCTGGTTCGGGGACGTAAGGTACAAGTACCAATGGTCCCCGTTCATCTTGCCGACCATGTACGCGCTGCCTCCCTCAAACATGTCATCAAGATACTTGACCTCCTGCTTCCAGCTGCGGTGTGGGCCCTGCTGCTTGTGGGGGAAAAGAAAGTTCTTGCGACTGTAGAAGACCCGGTAGGGGGTTGCCGCGGCGCGGATGTCGTTGACGGAGTTGGCGTTGTGGAAGGGAAAGCCAGCATCCACGGCCGCGATATGAAGCATGCGCTGAAGTCCGAGAAGAAGAGTCGTAGTTCCGCACGTCTTCAAAATGATCTTGTGAGGGAAGACGAACATGCTGGACTCGGACAGGAGGTATGCGTCCATATTGTCCGACTCGAGGACGGACAGGATCTTGCAATTGACCATGTCGAGCATTCCGACCCAGGTATCAGCAGGAACAGCCTTCAAGCCGTTGGATGGAGCAGTGGGAGGCAGAGTCGTGGGGCTTGGGGCGAACCAAACCTCGAGCAGCTTCTCAGGTCCTGAGCCATGTTAGCAGATGCATGCAGGCGGGGAGGCTTAAAGTTACCTTCAAAGGCATTGCTGGAGTCCAAATCAGCGGCCACATCATGGTTGATTGTCAGATGAGGAGTGGCCGAGGATGGCGAGAAGGTGTAGTTGCTGGGAACATGGGTGGCGAACATTCTCGTGGACTGAATGCTCAAGCTTGGCAGGTGGCCGGTAAATTGTCTTGGTGGAACAGCAACGACGACCTTTGGATTTCTTTGCCCAGATGGCAGAGTCCGCGGAGCACTAGCTGCCGCTCAAACAGACTATGCGGCGTCTGTTTGAGAGAGTAGGCCCACAGGAATGGGGTCTTGTCAAATGCTGGCGGAGCCAGCAGCAATACGTCGTGTGTGGAAGCGGCTAACGTCTCTCGAGGGGACGTTAAGGGGGTCGGAGGCAGGACACGTGAATAAACCGCTCTTGTGACGGAATGATGGCCGGTGGAGGGAGGGCCGAGTCTGCAAGGAGCGGATTCGGGTTGGGGTTGAGGAGGTGATTGTGTCGATGTCGACGGTTTGATATATGCCTTTCTTTCAAGGGGTGCTATCGGGGCCTGTCGCAGAGATGGATGTCAGCAACGCGGAACGAACAACAGAGACGGGAGACACATCAGGTAACATACTTGGATGGTCGGGAGAAGAGGAAGCGCAGGAGATCTGTGGGTCGCATGGAACCCGGGAAGAGGACGGGAGAAGGGCTGGGCGACGGTCGAGAACTACGGCCGTCGAAGTGTCTTTTGGACAGTGGTGAGAGTTAGACTCGTTTATTCGACATCGAATTGCACGGGTCTGAGGGAGCTATGACGGCGATGTTGTTGAGCAGGCGCGGAGATGGGAGACGGGAGGCGAAGAGGCGAAGAGGCGATGACGCTGGGGATGAGTTTTTGGCGGGGTGGTTTCGAGGAAACGGAATCCGCGGTGGACGACGGCGAGTACGTTGAGCGACGGGGAGCAGCAAGAGAGCTCTTTTGTCTGCGAGCGAAAAGACACGGTTTGTTTGGGAGAGTCGGTGAGAGAATTTTGGAGGGTTTGAGGGGTTGTTTTGTGGTGGTGGTAGTGGTGGTTGGCAGTGGTGGAGGAGACGACTGAGAAGTAAATTTCCAGGTGGAGGAGGAAAAAAGGTGGATGGACGTGCGTGCACTGGCTGCAGTCTGCACTCTGCACTCTGCACTCTGCAGTCTGCGGTACCTTAGGTCTGCACGCCGCACGGGCTGCTCCTTCCCTGCCCCTTTCCTGCCCCGGCCTCGTGCCTGCCTAACATGGGGTCGTGCATTTTGCCCCCTCGCGGCGGATTTCCCACCCATTGTTCAAATTTTTCTTCCTTCTTTCTTCCCGTCTAGCTGCAGCCCGCCGCCCACCGAAGAAAAAAAAAATCGCTTGTGGCCCGGCGGGCTAACCGCTATTGTACGCGGGTCGGCTAGTGCAACAGCTCTAGCTGCGACAGGCCGAACTAGGCTGGGCAACTGCCAACTGCCAACTGCCAACAGCCAACTAGGTTTGTGTCTCGGCTTTGGGCCCATGCACTCCCGGGAGTCTCTGGCCACTGGCCCTGGTTTTATTTCGTCATCAGAACCGTCTGCTGCAGCTTCTATTGGGCCTCGGAAGGCTATCTAGGGCACACCCGCTGTTGGAACCACGGCGGCCTGGAGCTGCCCAGTGGGGGCTGGCCTTTGTTGCTGTGCCTGAAGGTACCTGACAGCGCTGTTCCACAGTGAGTAGTACACTGTACGCTGCACGCGACTTCAGCTAGGACACACTCCAACCTCCAACCCACACAATTGTGCACTGTGCCGTCTGTCCTCTGCCTGTCGCCTGTCGCCTGTCGCCTCTCTGTCCGGGGTAACCTCGCGCCACCAGCCACCAAAATGCATCCGGTGTTGCAGCTGTGGTGCAGAGTGCAACCACAAACACGACTCAAAAGCCAGAAACGCATCTTGCGCCATCATCGCAAACCTTTAAACCGCATGTGCGCGAGCATCTGCAAGCTCCAACTCTTTCCTTGTTGCCGGGTCCCTCTCGCTTGTCTATAGATGTTCCCTCGTAGGTACGAAGCACGCATCTACTGCGTAGTACACGCTTGAACAAAACGGACAGAGGCCAGACAGAATATTGGCGCTATCCACAGTGTCCCACGCAAACCGCCGTCGCTTGCCTGCCCCGGCATTGGCGCTGAACCGTCGGTTCCTTGCTCGCGGAGCTGGCCTGACACTTGCCGGTCAGCTTCCTCCTCGCTACACCTCCACTTGTGTCGCCTTAAGCGTGGGCAGCTGAGTTGGCGCATTACTTGACCTTGAGCTAAAGTGTCATGAATAAAAACCGGGCGACGGCCCGAGACGGAAGCCTTGGTGTGGGGCCTCAAAACATGCTGATTGCTGATGCAAAACAGACCAGCCTCCGACCGGGCCAGGGCAAGACACCCGCGATTCGACCAGGTGCGCGTCTCAGAGCTTTGGAAACGTGGACGGCTCCCACCTCAGGTCTCCCCATTGTTGGCCACATTCGCCCTCACCTTGTCGGTAATATCCCCGAAGACGTGGTACAACGAGCAATCCCGGTATTTGTTGACCAAGCTCGCTTCCCTGTCCCCGTCTGCGATGCCAGCGCTGCCAGTCCCGTTCACCGCGGTTTGTGTCCCCTGCGCCTCCCGGGGAGTGGAAATGTCCTTGCCGTTGATCTTGGTGCCGGTAGGATAGCTGGGTCTCGTTCCCTCCTCAATCAGCGTGATAAACTGCGAGTCCATGGGCACGGATCCTAGGAATGGCACATGGAACTCGTCCGCCATTGACCGTCCGCCTCCTGACCCAAATATGTCGGTGCATTCGGAGCAGTGTGGGCAGACGTAGCCGCTCATGTTCTCGACCACACCGAGCACCCGGATGCTCGTCTTGGTACAAAAGTTGAGCTCCTTGCGAACGTCGGCCGTTGCAACCGCCTGCGGTGTGGTGACGACGACGGCGCCGGCGACCTGGCCTGGCCTGGCGTCTCTCTGGAGTGTCTCGGCGAGGGAGATGTGTTCGTCGCTGGTCCCCGGCGGCGTGTCGATCAGGAGAAAGTCCGTCTCTTGCCAGAGCACGTCCTTGAGAAATTGTCGGATCATGGCAGTTTTCTTGGGGCCCCTCCAGACGACGGCGTCGCCCCGCTTGGGCAGCAGAAACCCCAGGCTCATGGCATGAAGACTACCCAGGCCCTGGCTCTGGTCCGCGTCGTGCACTAGGACCGGTGCCCAGCCTCCTGGAACCTGCGTCACCTTGGACTCCTCAATCGAGAGCATGCGTGGAATCGACGGGCCCGTCAAATCGATGTCGAGAATGCCAACCGAGTAGCCGGCGAGGCAGAGAGAGAGCGCGAGCTGCGTGGTGACGGACGATTTGCCGACTCCACCTTTGCCTGACAGCACCTGGGACCCATGTCAGCCGAGAAGCTCTACAAGGCTGAGGTCGAAGCCGAAATGGTTGAACTGACCAGGACCACGTGCTTGACCTTTTCCAAACCCATAGTTGGCGATGCGTGTGAGGTTATCGAGAAGCTAGTGACAGAGCGATGCGAATGTGGATTCGGCGAGGACTGTGTCTTCCTCGTTGCGCAAGGACTGAGGTGAAGGTCGGACCAAGGATGGATCTCTTGGAGGAGGAAGCGTTGACTTTGTGTGTGCGATGTCGGAGGACAGGTCAGGCTTAGACCTCGACCAGAATGTGATGTCGGAAGTGGAAGAAATTGATCGAGTTGTTGATTTGCTTAGAAAGCACTGTGTTTTACTAAGCTCCTCGAACGGATTGGTCGCCGTTGACGGAGATGTGCCCCTCCTCTGCTCTAACTGGATGCAGTTGGAGAAGAGGCGACGTGAGGGGAAGAAAAGGAAGGACGGAGAAGTCGATGGAGGTGAGAGTGGAGGAAGTGGGGGAGCAAGTTATAGAGGGGTTGGAGGAGGAGGGGGAGGGGCTTCAGTGGCTCTCCCCCTCTGCAAAGCGTCGCGGCGTGCTATGTCATAGTGGATGGTCCACTGACGTGAAGTCGGTGGCGCTACGAATAGGGCGTGGTGCTTCTGTCGGCTCGACATTCCCCACCACCGCCCGCTGTATCACCGGCTGTCAGGCCTCCTGGAGGAAAGCAAAGTTCTAGAACGAGTGGAAAGGCCTCGAGTGAGTCGACGCAACTATGTACCATCTCTCACCGTGTCATCGACTCTGAACTTGCAGCTTGTTTCACTCTGCGCCCCAGGATGTCGCTCAGCTTTCCCCGTATTGAGCACAACATCTCCGCTGTGATGAGTTGGCGCAGCATGTGAACCACCTTGACGTCACGATATAAGACACGCGAAATGGTATGATGATAATAGGGTATTCTCAAATATTAACTAATTACACCGACGATGTAAGACTCGAATGAAAACTAAATAGATTGTAAGACAGATAAAAGAAGACAATGAATCCAGCCCAGCTAGTGTTTAGATACAGCTTCACCTCAGAAGCTCTCCGACTCAACCACACCTCAACAGGCGTGGTGTAAACTTACAAAACAAATGGATAAACAAAAACATGCTGCGATAGCTAGGTAAAGACAAGGCAAAAGTAAAGTTTCAAGGAATGATGTCATGGTGGCGCAGTCGGACAGATTCCGTCGTTGTGATGCCCACGCCCGGACCGGCTCGTCGGATGTAAGCACATCCGCCGGGTGGAGAACAAAATAGTTCTTACCACAGCCTATCGCTGGGTGTGTTGGCTTCGAAGACAAACATCTTCTGTGTAGTGGTGACTGGCGATCACCATCGTCGTAGTTGCTCCCGCAAGCGAGTGACTGATGCAGCGAACATGCAATGGAATGCCCACAGTAAACACTTCCATTTACTGGGACTCATCATTGCAGACACCTGGGTTGACACGACAATCCCAAATGAAGGGTGAAGTTTAAACACCCATGGGTGAGTGAGACTTGGGTTGTGAGTCTTGCGCCGTTTCTTGTTGCATGACTCCAACTAAGATGACATGTCGAGGACCAGCCTGGGATTGTTTGTCAAGCTAGGTCTGCGACTGTCAGTGTCATCCGACAAGGACGACACATATCCAGAATATGCGGGACGTCGTCAGTTTTGGAATCACGCTTGGTGATCTTGATGCGGCCTCGTGGCCAATGTGGTCCGCCCTCATCCCACTAGGACTAGGCGGACTGCGAAGACTTGAGTCAACGCTGATGTCGATCGGGAAGCTGTTTCTGACAGCTACTGCAACCGGAACCGCACGCCGCTTCAAGACGTTTGCTTCTCGGGTTGCTTCTCGCAACTCGGTAGCGTAGAACGAACCACAGGCCGGGGCGAAGGAATCATCAGCTGGATCGCGTCCCGTCGACAAATGACAATGGGCCGGCTGTTTTCGCAGTACCCAAGGACCTGGGCGTGGTTGGGGAGAGGGTCGGGAACCGAGTTTGTGAAGCGAATAATCGGGCCGCCGTCGATTGTGAAACCAACCACTTCGGCCGCGAACTCTTCGTCGTCCTCGTCATCAGGGTTGACTTGGATGGTGTTTCTGGAGATGATGTTAGCTGTGTCTCTTAAAGACTCTTTGGAGTATGAGATGGGGTACGTACGCTTGGCTCATGGGAGGACCGCCGCACTCATCATCCTCTAGGTCGATCTTCTTCTGCTTCTGCTTCTTGATTCTCTGCCTCGTGCAGCTGTGGATGAGGTGGAGCAGGCCTGCGATGACGAGAACGGGTGTTCCCAAAGCGAGCGCCCACGGACTATGCCAAAGTCAGCGATGATTCAAGACAGATGCGTCGTAGTACTCACGGATGACGTCGGTTGCTATGCGAGTTGAGGAGGGCAAGGATGATGCCGACCATGGCGATGAGAGAGCCGACTTGAATCATGGTCCAGGTCGACCAGTACAATGAGATGAGGTCCTCGCCGTCACAGAATTGGAGGGCCATGATGGCATAAGCCTCCATGATGACAATGACGAGGGAGACGGCGACACATCCTAGGCAGAGGAAGATGGATTGTCGGAGACGCTTGTAGCGCTTGGAAGAGGTGGTGCTGTATCGTTCGAGGGTTTCCTGTCCTCTGTAGGCAAATGTCAGAGAAGGTCTTATCCAGCAGGCTTCGGAAAGGAGACTCACCTGGTGTAGGTCCAGGAGGCGAGGAACAGCACAAACAGGTTGGAGAAGAACAGCGACCAGTAGATGATCTTGAACTGCCACCTTACCATGTGCGAGGCAAACTGGGCGTACTTGAGGCACAGCTCGGGGCTGACGTCCTGGCGGACAAAGATGGAGGAGGCCATGTTGAAAGGTCTGATCAGCTAAGGGAGTTGTCGAGTTGCTTGGTATCTGTTCTGCACAAGCGGCATGCCTTGTGCCTTATAACACATCCAGACAGGGGCTGTGCAGAGGAGACGGAGAGGATGATGCTCGACCCTGTCTCGGAAACCTACACAGGCTGCTCCGCTCCAGGGAGCACAAACGACCCGCAGAGACAAGCTCGTGCGTGCTGATAAGAGCGGCATCGTCACGACGACACGCAATGGCGGGAGCTGTGCACGCCGCCAAGACCCCCGGAGGCGACGATCACCCTTGTTAGTTGAGTCTCTGGAGTGCGAAGAAGTGGGACTGGGGAAAGCTTTCCACTCCGGAGTCCGACTGTAGTCAAGGCCGGTGCGACCTAGGGCCCGCCTCTACAGGCTACACTGATACGTACTGGAGCACGCCTACGGGACGGTTTCGACTCTTTTCTTCTGTGTGTTTCTCCCCCCGGTCTAGTCACCGCACCCGGAAGGGCCGTCGTAACTGAGAGATGAGGCTCTGTGCTTATCCCGGCCGACAGCATGGGTGAGAGCCGCGGGGGCTTGTCACGTTGGGCGGAGGATGGCAATTGGGCTTCGGCCACGGGGAGGGAGCATGTCAGTGATTGGGCTACGTAGACGGTAGTAAATGGTATGAGTCCAGGGAGTCAGGGACTGAGAACTAAGGAACCCAGGGTGGACCGGGGGGGGATGGGATCCATGGAACGCGGCAGCCGGGAGAGGATGACCCATGATCCCTCCGCCGCAGTCCTCGGCGCAGAGATCTAAGATTTGGCCAAGATTGGATGCTGGAGTGTTGCACCAGAGTCAGATCGGGCACCAGTCAATCTCGCAGCCAAGACTCAAGAGCCGGCTTTGGTTTGCTTCGCTGGCCCCCCCGGTCGCGCTTGGCAAGGATGGCGGCGTGTTAGTGCGGGCGCCAAGCGTCGAGGCGACATTTGGTACCGGGGGGCTTGGCCGCTTGGGGGAAATGACACAGATGACACAGATGACACGGGGATGGGAAAGCTGATGAAGGAAGCCGTCCGTCGACGGACACGGGCTGCGGACACGGGGGTTGCGGACTCGCGGAGCCGGGACGCCCTTGGCCGGGGCCTCCCTTGCTCGGGTTATTTCAACCACCAGCTATACAACCAGGCTATACAACCAGGCTATACAACAACCAGGCTATAGGGTCACGGATGGCGACCCAACCGTTCGGTTGCGCCCAGGCAATTTACCACGCCCTTGGTTTTTTGCTGCTCCCTGGGAAGAACTCTGCGTCTGGGTCTGCGCGGGCTTCCATTTTGTGATGCATCTGATATCTGCGCGGACTGTGCACCCCAGCGCCAGGGGGACCTTGTCGAATCACAGCCGTCGGCGTCGGGGGCACGACTCAACGTTGGGCACAATTGTACGACGGCCAATCTTAGTTTCACTCAGTGCATGCATGCCTCTCCCTGCGCACGAGGAGAGGCCGCCGGTATGTGACCGATAAGGGCACGGGCTGACGGGCCGCTTACTGTGTGTGCGCTGCGGGAGGACTGAAACAAGAGGTGGAAAACCTAGAAACCAAAGAGGTTCTCTGTCTCTCTGTCTCCGTCTCTCTCTCTCTCTCTCTGCCCGCTACCAAAGTGCATCCGATGCATAGCACAAGGTGCACATGCTTAACGCCGACGACGCCGACTCGCCAAGCACGCTCATCAGCCTCATCCCGCTCGTCGCCAAGAGTGGACCCCCGGCACTTGAGTTCTTGGCCCCGTCAGGGGAAACATTAAACAAAATAAACATGGAGGCTCTAGCGACGGCTCTCACCGTGATCTGCAGCCTTACCGGCAGCGCCTGGCCTATGGCATCGCGCGAAGATGTTCCCGCCCAGGTTGAGAGTGGAAACAAAGGTGGACGGCCTAACTTATCCCTCTAAGCCACACAGCATTACGTCGTTGATGAGCGCGACGGGATGTTTCAACGTCCGCTGCATGCGTCTCCAGCTTTTTTTCTTTCTTTTCCCTGGCTGGCTTCAGCGAACCGCGGTGCTGTGCCTTGCGCATCCATCCATCTCGAGCATCTGGCTGGCGCCCTCGATCTCCGCCGCGATGAACCACGCACATCATGATCCTCGTTCTCCTCATCTGTTGCACCGCCAGGAATGGTGGAACCCCGCCGCGTCACGGGCTTTTTCCCCCATGACGAAATCCCCCTCCCCAGAAAAGTCCCCAGAAAGCCAAGACCCAGCTCTCCGCCGTGGCAAAAGGAAGAAAAACACCTTGAGAATCCAAACCCGGGGAGAATCGGGCTAGCTGCAGCGTCCCCTTCTCCATCTTTGGATCCGCAGCGACCAAACAAGATCTCGCGATCTCGTACAGGACTGGTGGGCTAAGCGGGGGATGGGCCTTCGGACAACGAAGCTTCCGAGCGGCGCTCGTGCTACGGGCCAAGATGCGGACGGCGGATGAGGCGCAGACACACAAGGAATAAGTCTATCGATAACCTTAAAGAGCCGCCAGGAGCGGAAACAAGAGGCTAGCTAGCCTGTCCACCGCATGCAACGACGCGCCATGTATGATGCATCGGTCCGTTTCGTAGCAATGGCGCAACCTGCAAAGACGGCCGCTGTCTCAACCCAAACCACGCTCGGCTTCGATGGCATTCCACAACCGTCAGAAGGACGTGCGTACACCTGGCCCCCCTGATGTCATCTGCCCCGGATAAACGCTGCTTTTCCCACTTTGCCATGTCTGTCGTCTTATCGCGATCGTCACCGTGGCTTAGTTGGTTTGAGTGTGCGAATTACACCATGCAAATTAGCGAGTCAGGCATCGCCGCCGATCACCTAATCCCTGATAAGCGCAGCCCTTTGCAGCTGCGCGGCACCAGCCTTCGGTTGAGAGGCTCTGGTCTGAACTCTACTCGAGTGTTTTGAGACAGTTGAGATGCCTTCTGAGTCAACCCAAAGAGCTTATCTGGACACAAGCTGTCCTACGGCCCACCCACACCCCCGTTTTCCCTCGTGTTACAAAACCAGTGCGTCTCGCAGGATTTCTCATCGCCGTCAGTTCACCGCTGGAGAGGGCGAGGGCTTGTGCCAACAGACTGATTCGTCATTACGCGTCAGGGACTCTGCCCCAGCTGATGTTGGTCTCACAGCCGAAATCCTTCGGTTACTGCATACCGCTTGGCATTTTGTCTCCGAGCCGTGGCTTGTCTCAAGTCTCCCAGAAAGCAGTTTGCGTGGGCGATTACGTGCGTAATAGAGCTGCAACTTGCCGACACGGCAGCCAATCGCGGGTTTGGTCGTCTTGGAGGTCCCACGCCTGTGTCATCGTGAAGCCGCGAGGCCTGCAGCTGAAAGGCCGTCCAGCTGCGGGAGATGTCGGGATGCTATCTACGCCGAGACGCCGTGGCATGCCCTACCAACGTAAGCACGCGAACGCCGTGTAGTACCAACTCGCTGGGTTTTCCATGGCCCGTGGGAGTTTGATTTGACCATGGCGACTGGCGGCCGGCACAACGAGGGCGGCTGCAGGCCTTGGCGGTGAACAACAGCGCTCCCGTACATCTGGTATCTCTTGGCCGCCCACCTTTGGGCCGCAAGTGATTTGGAATCATATACTATCGTTGGGTGAGACCCAGTCTAATGCACGGTGAAAATCTCATCTCTCAAGGGGGTTAATATGTTTCAGTTCCGGAAACGCAATTCCTCGTCCGCAGAGGCCTGGCACTCGCAAAATCGTCACGGCCAAGTCCACCACAAGAACACCCGGATGGGCTCAACCAAGGCTGTGAAAGAAACAAGTGTGATCCATGAGAAAATCAGCGGGGCTTTGGAGTTGCCAAATCCTTTGTGGCAGCCCGAAGAAGGTTCGCTGTCCCGAGATCGTCCCTCGGTAGCGAAGCCACTCGAGCTCGTGGTCCACAGTGACTGGTTCTGTCTCCAGAAAAATGATTTTAGCTTTCCCTCTCTGAAACAGATAATTAAGGCATTGATGAAGAGTGATCTTGCGTCGAGTTCCCTGGCGCTGGGATAATATCATTCGCAACTCTAAAGGGTGGGCGAGCACCGTCTCAACCAAGGGCAGGGCAGATCGCTTCATGGGCTCAGTAAAAATAGAAGGACTTTTGTAGCTGGGGAGAATCCTTCAAACCTTCTAGTGTTTGTATTAATAATCCCAACGACATGGAATCAAGCGATCCTTTGGGATTTGATTCACTACGTCGGGGCCGGCAGTGAACCCAGTCTCGTTGAATCTTGAACGATAGAAAGCGGCCGCGTCACCATGACGTTGTTACTGTCAAGCAGTAGGGTCCGAGTACTCCATTCGAAGTTGGTGTAATGGGTAGTAACACATTCGACAACAGGACATTGTTGACTTAGGACAAAATGCCCAATCTCAAATGTCAGTATAGACACTCGACGCGAGAGCAACGGAACTGGCTTGCACAACTTTCATCCGGTCAGCATGCGTCGCCTATGAAGTTCAACGAATCTTGGCCTCCTGGATTAGACTACCGAGTCACCTAAATGAGCTTGAGATATTATCGGTTGTTTTCAGCGTGATATACAGCCATTCGTTGGAACACGGGCTGCTCTAGGGTAGGTAAGCACCTTTTTTAACTTGTGCAGGCACGGGTTGGCTAGGTAACTCAAGGAGTAGGCACAGTAACTGTATTGTATTATAAAGTACAGTGGTCACTTGGGGTAATAGAAAAGAAGTGGGAAGAAGGTTGAGTTATATTACCAAGAGGTAAGTTAAGCCTACCTCTTTATACTAATCTATAGCTACTGCCTGATGGCTGCCTAGCTGCTGCCTAACTACTTATTTACTGACTATTCAGTTATTCCTAGCTTATTCCTTTGTATACTTACTATATTCATTTATACAGATAGTATTATTCAGAAGTCCTCACAATAATATATAACCTATACCTCCTAGGCTACTATAGCTATACATAGTAAGGCTTAGTATAGCTAAAGTAGGGTATCTATTATGTGATCCTTCAAGTGGGTTCACACTCCCCCTTAAGCTTAGTGTTAGTTGTATTAGTCATTAAGGTTAATATTAGTTATATTAAGCATCTTAATGAATAACTCGAATCCTAGGTAAGGTAGTAGCTTTATAAGACTATTAGTAACTATTACAGTAGTCTACTGATATTCGATTCTAATTAGTCCCTACTTAACTACCTCTCTAGTATAGTAATATTCTATATTAATTTACTTTATATAAGTATAGAATTCTAGGTTATATGCTAATTTGTTTATACTATTATTATCTTTATAAAGGATAATTAGTTTATTAAGGGGAAAGCTAATTTCCTCTATAAAGTTCTAGATCTAGATAGCCTTATATATAGCTATTGAAAGTATATAGTATTCTACCTCTATAGAGGATTTTATAATTATCTTTTGCTTTTATAAAGCCTAGGAGATTACTCCCTTGTACATTATGAATATATATCCTACAGTAGAGTATATATTGTTTAGGTCTTTAGCATAGTCCGAATTGACCTATCTGTGAAGTCCAAAGGGGTTTCTGAATTCCTTAATATTTCCCTTAGTATCTTGTTTTATATATTTGATTCTATAATTATATGATTTATTAAGGTATTATAATATCTACTTTATATAGCCAAGTTATATACTAGTTAGTTTATAGAGAAGATAGCCCTACAGTCTATTTAAGAATACTAAATTAGGATAAGTTTAATTTACTAAGTACCTAATTTGTCTAATTAATCTTATGTATTCTACTTTAACCCCTAGGTTAAGGTCCTCTATTCTAAGGATAATATCTATATAAGCTCTAGGATCTATTAGTATTAAGACTAATTAGTAGTTTTTTATACTATAAGATTCTAGGATATCTTTTATATAGTTTCCTTAGGAGATAAAGATTAAGTCCTTTAATTATTAGATAGCTACTCTGAGAAAGTAGCTTAGGAATCCTATATATTTAATCTTAAGCTATTTTTTAAGCCTATAGTAGAGGTCTTCTACTTTTCCCTTAGGAGGGGTTATTAATATTATATTATTAATATAGGTAGTAGAGATACCACTGTTAGCCTTATTAGTATATATAGATATATCTATCTTCATCTAGTTAAACCTAAGTCACTTAAGTTCTTCCTTTAGTCTAATTTACTATTATTAGCTACTTTATTTAAGTCTATAGATTAGGTTACTAAGGAGGATAATAGAATCCTTATTCTAGTTAAACTTAGTAGCCTACTTAGTTCCTATAGTTTTTATAAATTCTTTCAGTAAAAAGAACTATTATATATATAGTTTTTCTTAGAGTACTCTATATAGGTATACTATAATAATATCAGCCTAATTAATAAGGTATCTAAGATAGACTATAATAGCTATAAGTATCTTCTACAATACTAGTCTAACTATAGAGGAAAAGGTCTTATTATAGTTAATCCCAAATTTCTATTCGAAGCTATACACAACCAATCTCATTTTCCATTCAACGAGTTTTCTATATTTATTTCATTTATACCATAGGACCTACTTTATCGATAGGAGTTTATATCTAGTTAGGACCTTAGTTTTTAGGATAAAGATAAGGGTTCTAAGGCAGAGGAGTTTAATGATTTCAACGAATATCGACTCCTTCTACGATAGGCTGTCGTCCTATGCTAGGGTGTCCTAGATGTTCTTAGGGTCTAGATACTCTGTTGATTATACCGAGAGGAGTTAGAAGTCCTCCGGCTTTCAGTGTCCATATACGCCCTCCGGTCTAGTCCAGATAACCTCCAGGGGCTCCAGGTCTATAACATCTTCATAGAAGACAACATAGGTCAACTCTACGATTTTCTCTATCTTTAGATTATAGATCTAGTAGATTCGATTTCCTCTAAACCCAACCAGGATACCTTCCTAGGCCCAAGCTACTAGCTTTACAGCTTTTTCCCTTACCTCTAGTTCAATATACACAAAAGCCTTACATCCGATTATTCTCAAGTAAGCAATATTTAGCTTATTATCCTAGTTAGGGTTAGATTCGTTTCTAAATGCCTTATATAGTATTATCTAGACCTCCTTTCCTTCCCATATAATCTTTATATAAGTAACATTTATAATATCAATTACTATTATAACTACCTCCCCCTAAAGTTTTAAAGGGATATATAGGTTTTTAACTATAATTAATTATCCTTTAGTAGTAATAATCTAGTTAGCCTATTCTATGAGTCTATTTTACTTATATCTATAAGCAGGGGAGTTTTCTCATTTAATTCTAGTATCTTTACAGAAGACTCAGAGGACTTAATCGTTAAACTCAAGAGTATTATTATTATAGATTTACTTTAGGTATTTTCTAGTCTTTAATTTCCACTCTATAAGGATATATTATATTATAAAGCTCACTTTATTACAGCCTCTAAGTAGTTTTCCTTTCTTATACTAGGATTTATCTTTAGTCATTAGGAGGATGTTTATAAGTTTTTCCTTCGTTTATAATTAGATTTAGAAGATATTAAAGTGAATATAGTCTATAATGTTTTTAGCTTATAGCTATTATATCTTTAGCACGAATCACTTACTATTAGCCAGATTATAAGTCTTATATACATATTAAGATAGGATAGTAACCTTTTTAGGGCTACTATTTATACATTTAAGTATATTAATAATATTATTATAGCTTATATATATAAGTTATTTATACTATAGTTATACTTCCTTTGTTTATAAGATTATAGCTATTAGTCTATCTTTACTTTATAGGCTTCCTTATACTATAAGTAGAAATCCTTATTATAGGACATCTAGGGTAGTAACTTTTACCCTATTTTTACTGAAAATATCATTTCAAATAATATAATCACTAGAGTAGTAGGTCTTTTTACTAGACTAGATATTTAGTAGGAATAACTTAATAAGTAGGACTTAATTAAGGTTAATTTAATAGGTCTCTTTCCCAATTTCCACTTAGATTCTTACTATTCTAATGCCAGTAGGGTATATAATGCCCCCTCTGGTTATAATTAGGAATAGTTCTTCTAGTCGTTTCTATCGTTAGTCTAAGAACCATTTTTCATTATTAACAGTATATATATCTATACTAGAATCCTAAAGCTACTGATTACATTAGGTATTAACTATAATACTTATTGATTAGGAAATTATAGTGTATAATATTATTCTAGGGGTTCTAGAGGTTTTAGGGCTAAAAGTAGGTCTAGCTCCTAGTAGTATTTAGGGCTCTTTCTAATTAGTTAGATTTTCCTATTCCTATATAAACTCTATGTAAATTACCTTAAGGTAGGTATGTTATTTATCGCTGGTTCGATAGGAAAAGGATATATATGTTTTACTCTACTTAGTTATGCCTTTTGACTCAGTTTTATCCCTAGTAGCCTCTTCCTAGGCTTCCTAATTATAGGATTTTCCCTTAGTCTTCTTAGGTTTTCTGTGCTTTACATAGTAGTCTACTTCCTTGTGTCTAACCTTTTTATAGTAAGTATAAACATCCTTCTTACTATCTTCTTTATTCTCTTTATTCTTATTATCCTTATTAGGCTTAGACTTATTATTCTTATTGCTATTTATATTACTATTAGTATTTAACTTTTTCTTTAGTCGAATGTCCTCTAGTATATCTTAAGCAGTAATAATAAAGTCCTCCTAGATTAAGGATATATTATAACTGATAAAGCCCCTCTATATATAGTTATAGATTTACTTTACCTAGTCATCAAAGAGTGGTTAGATAGCTCGCAAGAATAAGTAGAACTTAAAGTTATTAGGGATTTCTCCCCCTGCGTTATAGTACTAGTTGGTTAGCACTTAGAACTTAGTGACTAGGGTTAGCACATATAATGCATTTAAGATACTAAGTGTTACACGCTAAAGTGTCATTAACGCTATAACGCCAGAAGTAGAGCCATGAGGCACTATAGTCTTAGAGCAGAAGCGATAGAGCCGCTATAGTCTTAGAGCGACCGCACCAATCAGGCGTTACTAGCATATGTTACCCCGCTCTGGACGACTAGAGCAAAAAGGGATAAAAGGAGCTTAGATGACTAGGAAGAATAGGGAGATTAGAGATTAATATACATTATAGTACTATTGTACCTTTACTATAGTAACCTTATAGTGATCTAGTAGTCCATCTTATCTCTTTACTCCCTACTATAAATACTATCCTTGACAAGTTGATCTCTCTAAACCTATAGGTATAGTAGACCGTTGAGGAAGATAACTACTACTAATAACCCTCCTAGTATACTATCTACCTCTTTGGGTTTATACCTAATAAGTAGTAGAGACCTTATGATTTCGTAGACCTAAGATAGGTAACCTAAGAGTTAGATATTACCGTTGAACCCCCTATTTAACTATAATCTTAACCCTCCCTCTGAGTATAATAATACTCTTATAGAAGAGGTAGAGCTGAACCTTCATATTAAGAACCTATAGGCCTTATAGTGAATTAGCCGTAAGAGATACTAGCTTGAGCTGATTGATGCTAGAATTACCCCTGACTTTGACCCTAATTGTGAACTGTAACCTACAAAGTAAACTCACTATAAATACAATGTAAATATACAGTATACCCCTAACTATAATATCAGTAAGCTTATCTTAAAGACCCCCTATTATAGCATAAAGTCTTAGACTGAATTAAGGATCTATCTTATTGATCTTAATAGCTGATTCCTTTTGCATCCCTTGAGCTTCTACATAGACCTACTAAAGGTCCTACTTACTAGTAGCTATCTCAAAGGATTAGTTAAGTTATATTGGACTAGCTTCCTTAATAACGACCAACGAGGTCAAATTAACGAGATCATATGGAATGATTACCTCACTTAGGTTAAAGAGACTATCAATGATAACCCTACCTGATGCCTTAAAACGACTGTAAAGCTAGTACACTACTATATGAAGCTAGGCTAGACCATTAGGAACTTCCTTAACTACTATGAAGCCCTAGAAGCCGAGCTCCTGGACCAGTTGCCTGATTCCTATTGAGTCTACTTAGTGATTTATTGACTTATACTTGTACTATGAACCTAGGTAGTTAGCTGTAAGATCCCTTCCACTTAGTAGAAGTTCATTAGCTTAGTTACCTAAGTAGAGACTATCCTTAGAAGACCTAACCCTAGTAATAGTAATATATACTTATTACCTGCTTTAAGTACTACCCTAAATACTAACCCTACTAATACCCTAGTAGCTCTATAGGTACCTCACTAGCCCTATAGAGGTATTATTATATACTATAAGTGCGGAGAAGAAGGACATATTTCAATGAAGTACTTTAAGCCTAATTATAAGATATATAAGAGTAACCATTATACTATAAACTAGTATCTAGCTAGCTATAACCCTACTATGCCTACGATGGCTCCTAATAACATTCGATTCATAAGCCTTAGAACCTAATAGGGGTCTAACTAGACCCTATCCCTACTAATGCATTAGACTATTAGAACCTAGATATATATAGGGGGCTAGTGGAAAAGACTAGAGGGAAATACCTTAGTAGATATAGGGGCTAAAGTGAACTTCCTTTACCCTTACTGCTTAACTACTACTAAGTAGAAGCTTATTGAACCTAGTAAGGTCTAGATCAAAGGAGTTAACTAAGAAGTCCTTAAGAACTAAGGAACCCTCTAATAACTTATAATAGTCTATAATAGTATAAGGAAGGTAAGGATATATAAAGTCTACTTCTATATTACTATAATCTACTAGTATAGAGTGATCTTTAGAGACCCTTGGTTTTATGATATAGAACCCTAAGTCCTTAAGTGGAAAACGAAGACTTAGAGGTATAGTATACTATAAAGTAATATTAAGGTTATTATAAAGAAGAAGGGAATATATAAGGCTACTAAAGAATATATTATTGCCCTTATGATCACTAGTAATCTATTAGATATACTTGCCCCTATAATACTAAAAGGAACCACTAAAGAGTTATAGCGATCTAGCAATAAGAAGCTAGTAACTAACTACCTTGAACTCTACCTAGAATTCAGAGATATCTTTAAGATAGAGAAAGTAGATCCTCTAACGCTTAAAGGATGAATGTACACTATTAACACAGAGGAAGGCAAAATACCACTATAGGGACCTATCTATAGTCTTACTACGAAGGAGCTGGAAGTCCTCTGGGCTTACCTTACTGATGTATTAGCGAAAGGTTGGATTAGATAGTCTATTAGCCTAGCTAGGGCCCTAATCCTATTCGTCCCTAAGAAAGGAGGTAAGCTATACCTTTGTATTAACTATTATGGTCTTAATAAGATTACTAGGAAGGATAAGGCTCCTTTACCTCTAATCTATAAGATCCTAGATCAGCTTAGTAAGGTATAGGTCTTTATAAAGCTAGACTTAAAGGATGTGTACTACTGGCTATGTATCCGCGAGGGAGACGAATGGAAGATAGCTTTCTACTGCTATTATAGTTACTTTGAATACTTGGTTATACCCTTTAGACTGGTCAATGCCCTAGTAATATTCTAAGAATATATTAATGATATCCTTGCGGAGCTAATGGATATTATCTGTATTATCTATCTAGATGATATCCTGATATATAGTAGTAATCCTAGCGAGTACTTATAGTATATCTATAATATCCTTACCTAGCTATAAGGTGTTAGCTTATATGCTAATCCTGAGAAATGTGAATTTAACCTCTAATATATAGGCTTCCTAGGGTTTATTATAAGTACTAAAGGAATCTATATAGAGCTAGAATGCATTGAGTATGTTGTAAAATAGCTGTTACCTTACTGTATAAAGGATATCTAGATTTTCCTAGGATTTATAGGATTTTACTAATGCTTTATTAAGAATTATAGTAAAATCATAGCCCCTCTCATAGACCTACTGTATAGTAATAATAAAAGAACCTTCTAGCTAGACTACTGTAAGTCTAATGTGTTTGAGCAGTTGAAATAGGTGTTCTTAGAGGAACCTATCCTTGCCTACTTTGACCCTAGTATACCTTTGAGGATTGAGATAGATACGTTAGGATATGCTATCAGTATAGTCCTATTGTAGCTACAGTAAGGCCGCTAGTACCCTGTTGTATATATGTTATATAAGCTAATAGGAGTAGAATTATAATATTTAACCCCTAATTCTGAGCTTCTAGCTATCGAGGAGGCCTTTTGCACTTAGAGGCACTATTTAGCCTATATAGATACTAAGATTAAGGTTCTAATGGACTATTTGAATTATTAATACCTTGCGATAAAGCTAAAGCTATTATCTAAGTAGATTACTGTACTTAATAACCTTTACCCCTTTGACTTTAAGATTATCTATTAGCTTAGAACGAAGAACCTAGTAGATAGTCTATTAAGGTAGCCTAACTACTTTAATAAGGAAGTAGTAGATAGGGCTTAGATAGCCACTTTACTACTGTTTCTTAGTAGATTTAAAGCTAAAAGGTAGGAGAGTAGTAGTAAGGTAGCTCCTAAAGTGGGCCCTAACTGTGAAATACTAGATATAAGTTTTACTTTTAATACTAGAGAGTAGTATAGTAGTAGTATGGTAGCTCCTAAAGTAGGCCCTAACTATAGATTACTAGTTGCTTAGGTGGATAATCCTCTTAGAGGAGGTGAATCTACCTGTGGTTTTGTGTTAGTATATATAGTAGTAATCTTATAGAGCCCTAGAGGTAGTCTTATGGTAAGGTTAGTAGACCTTCGCCTTAAGAGAGCTGATGAGCTAGGAATAGAGATTTCCTTAGCTATAGCTATATGAAATGCTTAAGAAGTAGATTCCTTTTATTAGGAGAAGTTATAGATAATTCGCTGTAAGACTACAGCGAAGAAGCCTATAAAGAAGTAAGGGGCTAAATAGTCTATTAGTAAGAATAGCCTACTTTATTATAGCTAAAGGATTTATGTTCCCCCTAGTATATATATAGAATTATTAATACTAACATATAATGATCCTACTGTAGGATACTAGGGAGTTAGTAAGAGTCTTAGAAGGCTATAGGTATAGTACTATTAGCCCTTAATAAAGAAGGATATAAAAGATTACATTTGGATCTGTATAACTTGCCAGTGGACTAAGCCCTAGCTATATTGACCTTATAGCTATCTCGCTTTACTCCTAGTGCTAATTTGACTATAGGAAGAAATCTCAATAGACTTTATTACTAACTTACCCCCTATTACATAGGAAAAGGGCTATATTTCTAATAGTATCTTAGTTATTATTAATTGATTTATAAAATACTCCCTGTTTATACTAACTTCGAAGTAACTTACTGCCAAAGGACTAGTAACCTTATTCCTTAAGAGAGTCTTCTAAGACTATAGATTACCTAAAGGGATTATTACTAATTATAGCTCCCTCTTTATATCTAAGTACTAGAGAATATTCTATAACCTACTTATAACTAAGTAGCTACTTAGTACTATATTCTACCCCCAAATGGATAGTTAGACAGAGAGGCTTAATTAAACCCTTGAGCACTATATATAGTGTTTTTGCAATTAGAAATAGACTAATTGGATTAATATGCTCCCATTGGCCTAGTATACCTATAATATAAGTAAGTACTTATCTATTAGTAAGAGCTCAGTGGAATGCCTATAAGGCTTTACCCTGTAAGGACTAGACCATATAGAGGAACCCTTACTGATAGTTAGTACCCTAGCTAAGTCATAAAGCACCCTACTTCACTAGTATTATAAAGTAACATAGAAGCTACTTAGTAACATTCATAAACATTAAGCTACCTAGTATAACTATAAGAGAGAACTAATATTATTTAATATAGGAGACTTAGTCCTACTATCTACGAAGAACATTAAGATCTAGCGACCTAGTAAGAAGTTAGTAGATAAGTACATAGGACCCTACTAGATAACTAGATATATTAGAGACTATTGTCTTACCTATGAGCTTAAGCTTCTACTGTAATTATAGATATATAATATCTTCTATATCTTAAACCTAGAGAAATGGAAGGGTAATAAACCAGAAGTAATATAGTAGTAAGATAACCCCTTTATCACTAATAATATCTATATTATCGAATGCATTATTATATACAAAGGATCTAAGAGTAACTAGTGATATCTTATCAAATAGGAAGGCTATAATAATATAGAGAGTTTATAGGTTAACTGTAAAGACTTCATAGACAAAAACTTCATCGTAGAGTATAAGCAGCGAATTCACAGTAAGGTAGCAAGGTAATAGGTCTAACATACAAATTAGGTCAATTCTAAAAAAATGCCTAAAGGGTAGGGAGGGGGTACGCTAGCCACCCTCGGTCATACTAGACTAGGTTAAGAACTCTAAAAAATAATCAGTAAACCTACTGTATACTACTAGCAGCCACCCAGTAATACCCCCTATTACTCCTCCTTATTATTATTATCAGCCAGGTTAAGATCCCAAGGGACTAAGTTAGGCCCTATGTAAAGCAGTAGTAAGACTATATCAGAGGCACTATGGACTAGGTTTACCATAATATTACAAAGGGCATTAGTAATATCTAGCTATACCTATAGCTAGGTTAGCTCTAGTAGCTACATATATACTGCTACCTCGCTGGCAGTATAAGCAGCAGTAGCAGCAGTATTAGCAGTAGTAGTATGAGCCTAGGTATTCTTATCCCTAAACTTAAGCTAGTAGAGTAAGTATAAAGTAGGAATATGTATAGCCTAAATAGCCTAAACCCTAGTAAGTTAGTAGTAAAAGTGTAAGAGGACTAATAAATAACTTACTGTAAGGTCCTAGTACTTAGCCTTAGTCTCTAGGAGACCCTCACTAGTAAGCACTATAAAGAGTTAGGCTAAAACTAGCTAATTAGTATAAATAAGCTAAGTTATAGTAAGTTAGCTATACTATAAGTATAAGTAAGTAAAGGGTAAAGTAATTTACTGGTTTATATAGTTTCCTATTCTTTATATATTAGGTGTACTTAGAAGAGGTAGCTATACTAAAGAGTCAGTAGGTAGACTACCAGTGAAGTTACAGTGAACTTATAGCTAGAGATAGGAGCATAGAAGGTTAGGGCCTCTATAGTGGTATTACTGCTCTTGGTTTAGATAGTCTTCCCTAGGTACCAGTGGGTAGTAGTATTAAGATAATGGCAGTAGTAGCTAAGTCGTATAAAGTTAGCAGTGAACCAGGAAAGCTGCTAGAGGCGCAGGAGACTTACGGAGATATTATGAAAGATTGAGAGAGAGAGAGAGAGAGAGAGAGAAACTGTAGCTTATTAGCAGCAATCTTACGGTAAAGCTGGCCTTGGAGCCAGGCTGGAAAGTCACCTATGAAGATAGCGATAGTAATAATAAAGGAAGGAAAAGCAGGGAAATCAGGGACCAGTGGGGTCTTCAAATACCCTATGAACCTATGGCTAGTTAGCTGTGACCAACAGTGATAAATGCAGCTTGAACAATGATCCTATTTATAGCTGCCGCGTTATGATTATTCTGACCTAATTTAGCGATAGAAACATAACGTAGCTATTTACAACCCAACGGATGATCTGATCTAGTGAGCAGAAAAAATAATACTACTATTTACGACTAAATATATACCTTACTTCCGGCTTAGTTGGAGTGACCTTGCTGCCTATTTCAGCGATAGCCAGAGACTAGGAATAACACCCTGATTGTTAATGTTATTGCTAAGATCCCTGTGACCACTTACAGCTAGGTTAGCTCTACCTTACCGCTGAATTGAGTAAAGCTGCTAGATTGAGAATAAATACTATATTAATTAATATTATCACTGAAATTCCTCTGCAGCTACTTATAATTAAGCGATTTCAGCTTAGCAGCCTAGTCAGGCTTAGCTAATAAACTCGGACTAAATGTACCATAGGACCATATTATACCTAGCATCTCTACGACTAATCACAGCTAGGTCGGCGCTATTTCGCCGCCTAATCGGGCGACCACAATAGGCCAAGGAATAATACAATAGTTACACGTTAGTTATTGACAATTCGTCGATGACCATATTCGTAGCTACCTCGCTGGAAGATCGAAGGCCTAGGGATAGGCCTTTGTAAGTAGGGAGGCTCTATTACACGCTAAAGTGTCATTGACGCTATAACGCCAGAAGCGGAGCCACGAGGTACTGTGGTCTTAGAGCGGAAGCGATAGAGCCACTATAGTCTTGGAGTGACTGCGCTGATTGGGCGTTACTAGCGTGTATTACCCTGCTCTGGACGACTAGAGCGGAAAGGGATAAAAGGAGCTTAGATAACTAGGAAGAATAGGGAGATTAGAGATCAATATATGTTATAGCACTATTGTACCTTTGCCATAGTAACCTTATAGTGATCTAGTAGTCTATCTTACCTCTTTACTCCCTACTATAAATACCATCCTTAACACTAAGATCTTCTAGTTTACTAAGGATAGAGTCCTTCTGTTATAAGAGTATACTAGCGAATCGTCTTTTGAGTACTTCAAAGGTATTAGTACTAGATATATATTATTAGGTAATAGTCTAGGCTTTGCCCTTTGTGTTTATAAGTAGAGCTATTAGGAACCTTACTTCTCCTCTTTTGAAAATAGGGATATTATATCTCTATCTAATAGTTCAAAGAGAGGCTCTAATATAGATAGTCTATGTGGGCTATTAGTCGATTTTCTTAAGTCTCTAATCATTATATAGTTTAATCTAAAGGTCTTTTAGATTTGTAATATTAAGGGCCTTAGAGTAAGCTAGACTATACTTTTCGGCTGCCCTTCGAAGACCTTGCTCATCTTTAATAGGCTCCTCTTCTTTAATTAGATCGAAGAGGGTAGATTACCTTATTTCTCGTTAGGGCTTACGTCATTCCAGCAAGGGGTAATAGTACATTTCTTTAGGTGCCCAGAAGTCTAGGCAGGGAATTTCGTAATCTACCTCTTCAGGTTAAAGAGGGGCAGGTCAGTTAAAGAATATAGTCTTAGGTTTTTTCCCTCGGGAAATAGCTAAGTGTAATCTTCCTCTGACAGTATTATTATCAGAGTTATTATTAAACTCTTCAGATACATCCTCAAGGATAGTCTCATTCTTATTGTCCTCTCGTTAGGTTACAGTTAGAAAGGAAGGCTCCCCAACCTACTCAGGTTATTAACTCATATCGATGTTCTTATAGTATTTTCCCTTGATAGATTTAATTCTGTCTCTCAAAGGAGACATTAATTCCACAGGTTTAACCTAATGAGGCATAAAGGTAATAGCATTCTAATGGAGGTCAGATCACTAGGCTCATAACCTTTTAACTTGTATAGGCACAGGTTAGCTAGGTAACTCAAGGAGTAGGTATAGTAACTATATCATATTATAAAGTATAGTAGTTACTTAGGGTAATAGAAAAGAAGTAGGAAGAAGGTTAAGTTATATTACTAAGAGGTAGGTTAAGCTTACCTCTTTATACTAATCTATAGCTACTGCCTGATGGCTGCCTAGCTGCTGCCTAACTACTCATTCACTGACTGTTTAGTTATTCCCAGCTTGTTCCTTTGCACACTTACTATGTTCATTTACACAGATGGTGTTATTCGGAAGTCCCCACAATAACACGTGACCTACACCTCCCAGGCTACCACAGCCACACATAGTGAGGCTTAGCGTGGCTGAAGTGGGGTATCCATCACGTGATCCTTCAAGTGGGTTCACAACCTTGACACCTCCACTCGTTTAAACGGCGCCAAGTCGCCTAATTAGCCTACTACAAATTACCCGAGGGTCTGGTGCCGAGCGCTATGGGCTGCCGTCCAGTGGCTTTCGGCATGTTCCTTCAGGGCCACCCTCCCTGTAATTAGCATGTACGGAGTAGTAGGGCAGAGATCCCGCGCTGCCACAAGCGACCGTTTCGGGCCCGGAGAAACTGGCTGCCGTTTGGCCACTGCCCCACCTCCGCAAATCCACCATCCGTCCTGGATGTGAGCATCTCGTGGCCAGATCAAGCTCAGCCGACACCATCGCGAATACCCTCTCCTACTGCGCGGCCGCTCCCGAGTCGCCCAATCCGCCGCCATGGTTCTCCAAGATCTCGGCCGCCGAATCAATTCGGCCGTCTCCAACCTCACGCGCGAGCAGAATCTCGACGAAAAGGCACCCGCTCCTCGTCCTCCCCACACCCCCGCCATTGCTAACCGTTGTTCTGTGCGCAGGCTTTCGATGCCATGCTCAAGGAGATCTGCGCCGCCCTGCTCGAGGCCGACGTCAACGTCAAGCTCGTCGGACAGCTCCGGAAATCGATCCGCAGCGCCGTCAACTTCAAGGAACTCCCCCCCGCCGTCAACAAGAAGCGCCTGATCCAAAAGGCCGTCTTCGATGAGCTGGTCAAGCTGGTCGACCCCCACGCCGAATCCTACCGACCGAAGAAGGGAAAAAGCAGCGTCATCATGTTTGTCGGTCTGCAGGGTGCCGGAAAGACCACGACCTGTACCAAGCTGGCTCGCCACTACCAGTCGAGGGGATTCCGCGCCTGCCTGGTGTGCGCCGACACCTTCCGAGCGGGTGCCTTTGATCAGCTGAAGCAGAATGCCACAAAGGCCAAGATCCCCTACTATGGTTCCCTGACGGAGACGGATCCCGCCGTTGTCGCTCGCGCTGGTGTGGAGCAGTTCAAGAAGGACCGCTTCGATGTCATCATTGTCGATACCTCGGGTCGCCATCGTCAGGAGTCTGCCCTGTTCCAGGAGATGATTGACATCCAGGAGGCTATCCAGCCCGACGAAACAATCATGGTTCTCGACGCGTCAATCGGTCAACAAGCCGAGTCCCAGGCGAAGGCTTTCAAGGAGGCGTCTGATTTCGGAGCCATCATCATCACCAAGACGGACGGCCACGCCCACGGAGGTGGTGCCATCTCGGCTGTCGCGGCGACTCATACCCCCATTGTCTTTATCGGTACTGGTGAGCACATGATGGATCTGGAGCGCTTTGCACCACAGCAGTTTGTCCAGAAACTGCTGGGCATGGGCGACATGGCTGGCTTGATGGAGCACGTGCAGAGCCTCAACCTTAACCAGAAGGATACCATCAAGCACATCCAGGAGGGTATCTTTACTGTTCGCGATCTTCGAGACCAGCTCTCAAACATAATGAAGATGGGACCGTTGTCGAAGATGGCGGGCATGATTCCCGGCATGAGCAACATGATGCAGGGCATGGACGACGAGGAGGGAGGCGCAAAGCTCAAGCGCATGATCTACATTTGCGATTCCATGACGGAGAAGGAGCTGGACTCGGATGGAAAGATCCTCATCGACCAGCCGACGAGAATGACGAGGATTGCGCGGGGCTCAGGGACTTCTGTGCGAGAAGTTGAGGATCTATTGACGCAGCAGCGCATGATGGCCGGAATGGCCAAGAAGATGGGAGGAAACATGAAGAACATGCAGAGAGCTCAACAAGCCATGGGTGGCGGCAACAAGACACAGCAGTTTGCGGCGATGCAGAAACGCCTCCAGAGCATGGGCGGCGGCGCTGGGGGCCAGGGAGGTGGTATGCCCGACATGGGTAGTCTCATGAAGATGCTGGGCGGAGGCGGAGGCGGCGGTGGGATGCCCGGTATGCCTGCGGGCATGGACATGCAGGCCATGATGCAGCAGATGGGCATGGGCGGAGGCGGGATGCCAGGGATTCCAGGACAAGGGAGAGGCGGAGGAAGCGGTCGCGGTAGGAGGTAAACGAGGAGAATAATTGGACTGGCTGGGAGGCGTTGATACTGTTGCTGCTGTGGCTCTCTGCATGGGATTCGGCGTTTATGGCTACGAGATGATGACACGAGGACAAGTCGACTGGGCAAGATGACTTTATGGGCATCGATGAGAGGGGCGATGCAGTCGACGAACAATTATTGATGATGAACACGTCAGGTATGCGGTCGAATCCACAAGGCCCGTCTTAACATGGACGACGGGAAGCAAGATAGCTACTTGATGGCAGGGCTACCAATTCCAATTCCTCACACGGGCCGGCAATACATAGCTCATCTCAATCACACATACAGATACGCTGTACTCCACCAGCTCATCTCTCCGACCCCAATGCCACCCACGATGCCACCCACGATGCCACCCACGATGCCACCCACGATGCCACCCACGATGCCACGATGCCACCCACGATAGCCGTTGTTGCCTCCACGTACACCAGCTCAGCCCTTTTGTTTGGCGACGGGACGACTCTCATTCGTCGAATCTCGATCTTTAAATCTCACCTCCCCCATCCGGGCCGTCTCACTCGTCGACTTACGAAACCCGACGCAACGGTCGCCGCCCCGGCCGATTGGGCCGCGCACCCATTGGCGAACGGGCCAATCACGACGCGGGCCCGGACCCCATCGCTCCCCGAACAGGCAACACGCCGGATGGGGGCTTTGATGAAGGAGCAGCAGGATTTCGCCTTGCACAGCCGCCAAGCGCTGTGAAGGATCCAGCGCGTTGGATCGTGCCGAGCCTTATGGAGATGGTTCCTCAGCCCTGCGGATGGTGTTTGTTGATGCAGGATGGGCCTGGGTATAAATAAAGCTGCCCGCGTTGCCAGCCATGACGGCCTCAACCTCAACTGCCCTGTCTACAACGTTCTGTTCCTTTCATTGTTTCCCTCGTCTCCCTCGTCCTAGGCGTTCATCATGAAGATCTTCCCCGCGCTCGCCTTGGCCGGCCTCGCAGCCTCGGCCGCCGATCCGATCACCATCAAGTTGGAAGGCCGCCGAAATGCAGTCGCTTCCCGAGCTGGCAAGGCATCCTCGGTCAAGTTGACCAACTGGTGGAACGTCACCGACTTCCAGGTACGCTCCCAGCTCACACTATCTCATGCGCCGTCGCTGACTGACTCTTCGCAGTGGTACGGCAAAGTCTCCGTCGGCACGCCCGCGCAAGAATTGTAAGCCGGATCCTCCCTCTGAACGCCTTGCACCGGGAACTCACACACACCCGCAGCAACGTGCTCTTCGACACGGGCTCGACCGACCTCGTCCTCCCGAGGAAGGGCTGCACCACCTGCAGCAACTACACCCTCTTCGACCCGTCCGAGTCGAGCACCTACGCCAAGAAGCCCGGCTACCCGCTGCAGCTCACGTTCGGCACGGGCGGCAACGCCCAGCCGCTCGAGAAGGGCGCCTCGCTGAGCGGCACCGTCGTGTCCGACACGGTCAGCGTCGGCGGCCTCGCGGTCGAGAACCAGACGTTCCTGCTGTGCGACAGCTACGACGAGGACCTGGGCGAGAACCCCATCGGGCGCAACATCGACGGCATCTTTGGCCTCGCGCCCCCCGGCTCCTCCGTCTTCAGCCAGGCCTTCAACCGGAGCTTCTCGACGACCTTTTGGAGCCTCGTGGCCGACGGCCGAGTCCCCGAGCCCCTCTTCTCGCTGTACCTCAATTCCGGCCGCGACAGCGCCTCGGGAGAGCTGACGCTCGGCGGCGTCGACGCGTCCAAGTACGACGGCGACGTGGCGTGGGTCGACTTCAACTCGACCATCACCGGCCTGGCGGGCGAGTGGTTCATCGACAACCCGGCCTTCTACGTGAACGGCAAGCCCGTGCGCAACTCCAAGACGGCCGCGGCCTTCCCCGGCGGCGTCGCGCTCCTCGACACGGGCACGGCCTACGTCATGGCGCCGGACCGCCAGACGGCCAAGGACCTGTACGCGGCCATCAGCCCGGAGATCAAGCCGCTGGGCGACCTCGGCGTGTGGGGCGCGCCGTGCGCCGTCATGGAGGAGCTGGCGCCCGAGCTGACGTTTGCCGTGGGCGCCGGCGACGCCGTCGTCAACCTGACGATGCCGCGCGACGCCTTCAACCTGGGCGAGCACGAGGCGCACCCGGGCATGTGCCAGGGCGTCGTGCTGCACTCGCCTACGCCCATCAGCGACCTCGCGTCTGTCTGGGTCGTTGGCAGCCCCGTGCTCAAGGGGTACTACACTGTCTGGCAGGGCGAGAAGCTGCAGCTGGGCGTTGCGGAGCTTAAAGCCTCTGCGACCGACGGCGGCGATGCTTCGTCTTCGAGCACGCCTACGGCTGTGCCTACTGGAGGAGCAGGGGCTTTGAGGCCGACCGTGGGTGGAGTCTTGGCCGTTGTTGTTGGTGCTTTGGCCATCTTCTAGATTGGTGTTGGCGACGGGATCCCTCTGTATAGTATTGTACTGTTTGCGCCCGAGATGAACAGCAAGTATAGCATAGCCTTGATCCAAGCAAATAATCATTTCTTGTACTTTGTATACCACCCTCTGCCTCAAACCCTCTTTCGGTCGTACCTCACAACAGCCTGACACAGCACCTCGGCTCCAATAGCACACTCCTCCGGACTCGACCACTCCTCCGGGTTGTGGCTAACACCGCCCTTGCAAGGAATAAATATCATCGTCGTCGGGCAATGCATGCTCGCGTACACGCTATCATGGCCCGCACCGCTAGACACATCCATCATGCCGTCCTTATCGCCCAGCACCGACTCAGCCGAGTCCCGCACGGCCTGGATGCAGTCGGGATGGAACCGCGTCGCAAACGAGACCGTGTCCGTCCGCCAGGTCAGCGTCAGCGGCAAGCTCGGCGTCGAGCCCGCGAGCAACCCATCCACGTCCTCTCCGCGGGCCAGGAGCTCAAAGTCGCGCTTCAGCTGCTCTTCCACGTCCGTCACGGTCTGGTCGATTGGCGATCGCACGTCGAGCGTGAAGCTGACGTTTCCGGGGATCGTGTTCGTGCTGCCCGGGCTGAGCCTGAGGATCCCCGTGGACGCCAGAGCTCGGTGCGCGGTTGCCACGCGGTGCGAGTGCGTGATCAGCCGGGCTGCCAGGAGGAGGGCGTCGGCTCGGTCGGCGAACGGCGTCGATCCCGTGTGCGCGTCTGCGACCTGGTCAGTTGTCCGATGCTTGTGCTCTGGCTGTCGTGAACCTACCTCGTCCCTTGATGTCGATGGTGAACCACTTGTACGCCTGGACGCCCTGCACGACGCCAATCTTCTTGGCCGCTCTCTCGAGAACCGGGCCCTGCTCAATGTGCAGCTCGAAATGGGCCCCCATCGGCGTGGATTTGTAGCTTGCTGGGACGTCGCCCAGGTATCCGATCCTCTGCAGCTCAGACTTGACAGTCGCCGGCCCATCGACCTCCTTGAGGGAGTGGGCGCGGTCGACGTCGATTTTGCCGGCCCATACGCCCGAGGACATCATGCTGATGGGGAAGCGGGCGCCTTCCTCGCTGTTGTGCCGGTCAGTGACACGTGAACCCGTGAGTTTGGGCGACTTACTTGGTCCAGTTGACGACGCCGACGGGAAACTCCGTCTCGACGTTGTTCTCTTGGAGAATCTTGAGCATTTCCACGCCGGCTTGGATACCGAGAATGCCGTCGTATCGCCCGCCGCTTGGCTGCGTGTCCAGGTGGGAGCCGACAAAGGTGGGCGGACCGTCACGGCGGCCGGGCCGGACTGCAAAGATGTTGCCCATGGAATCAATGGTCACTTGGCACCCAAGGGACTTTGTCGTCTCGACGAACCAGTCTCGGGCCTTTTTGTCGTCGTCGGATAGCGTCAGACGGGCCATGCCGGTGTCTGTCGGGTTGCTTTGGCGATGGTGTCAGCGATGCTACGAAACGAATCAGGGCTAGATTTCACCTTCCCCATCTGATTCCGGATCCAAAAGAACATGTGTGGTGCAGTGTGTCTATCATCCGGCCCTGGTCAACTTTGAGTTTCTGGAGGTCCTTGTTTGTCATGTCGCGCGTGGAGATGCTCATCCGCTGGCTACGCGCTGCCGTGAACGATTGTGAGACGATTGGGAAGATGGCCTTCCTCAGCATCGCTTGAGAAGAGACATGTCGGCTGAGCCGGAGGGAGAGGCGGCTCTGAGCGTAGAGGGCCATGGTGTATGATTGAAGGGCGAATGCGGGATATGCAGAAGAAGTTGAAGCTGAGGTGACAACTGTTGGTGAAATAAACAGAATCTGGTCGGGTGTACTCGGTACGGACGCCTTCTTATCGCACACATGCGCCCTTCACTTCGGACTTGGCCCCACCATCGGTAGGATACTGCCATCGTAATCTGGCTGGGCGAAGCAATTGTCGTTTATGTTTACTGCGACTACGATGTGGTTCTTTTAATTCTGATGTCACTTTTGCTCAACGTCAAGTCCCTACAGCCATGATGATGGGCGGTGTGGCAAATCTGCCCAATACTCTGCAAAGAGGGGAAAACCAGCAGCGGATTCAACTTGTATGCGCCGGTCCCTGGCCGATTCAAGGCGGCCAGCCTTTTACTTTCCATGAAAACTACCTCAAAATTGACCAGGCAGCCATGCCGTTCAGGCTATGCTTGCTGGTTGCGCAGTGCACAAGAGGCTTGTCGGGGCAAACGTACAAAAAGGGCTTTCATTCTACCATGGAAGAGAATGACGCTCTGGATGGATTCTTGATAAATACATAGAATGGTAGGAATGGGCTATTTAAGGGGCATGGTGTAAATAGCTGTACCCTTGGCAAAGCCGGAATGTGTTGCTTTGATCTAGGTGGGATTCAAGTGTTGCGGTATTGGCGGATCACCATAGGGCGCGTATACTTAAACCTGCCGACGAGAGATTACTTAT
Organism: Neonectria ditissima; assembly: GCA_001305505.1. NCBI lineage: Eukaryota > Fungi > Ascomycota > Sordariomycetes > Hypocreales > Nectriaceae > Neonectria > Neonectria ditissima. The sequence goes on along the minus strand of LDPL01000005.1, from coordinate 862,754 downwards.
GATACTCTTTGGCACAGAAGGGCTAACGCGAACAAAGAGTGGTTCGGCTCTTGAACAACGGAGAAACTGAAGTAGTCATCGTTCAATTGGAAATTGAAGTCGGTCAAATTTACAAGTACAGCGCGGATCCTAGAGACTACAGAATATATCTAAATTGAGGATTCTGCGTGGCGTTAGAAGTGTTCTGTGAGGCCAAGGGGTTCGTCATACCTTCTTATCGGTCAAATCATCCTCGTATGCGTGATCGAAACCTTCTGGTGTACCAGCGTTGTCGCGCTGGCGGTTCGTCCACATGCACAAGAAACGATAGACGAGTGCCAAAACGCCTGCAGCGACGGCTGTCACGACAACCACGATGAATCCGGATTCGTATCGAGGTGCTTCCTCCTTCTTAAAGACGAGAGGCCCAACAAAATTTCCTAAGACATACAAGTTAGCTTCATGGGGTAAACATGAGTTCCAAGGATCTCGCACCTAGGCAGTAGCCGATATACATGCCCGAAGAAGCGATGGACCTCTTCGTGTAACCGGCCGTGTTGGCAATTTGCATTCCCATCAGCACAGCATAGCCCGCTCCCACCGACGGCAGGATGTAGCACGCGAAAAGCAAAGCCCCGGTCGATGACAGCGGGAGAAGCCACAGGAGAAGAGCAGCCAGCACCGTGCCCATCTGCGCAATGAAGACCAGATAGGACCGCAGCCCCGGAAACTTGGAGGCCAAGAAGGGGAATATCAGCTGCATTGTCCCCGCATATGCACCCGCCGGCATGACGAGGAGAAGCGAGTTGAGCGTGGAGAACCCCATGCCGTTGATGATGATGGGCACGAATGTCGAGATGGGCCCGTTGGCGATCATGGATAGGAAGGCGATGGAGAAGACGACCCAGAATTTGATGTCGAGCAGCAGCTCCCAGATCTGTTGGACCTTGAGATGGGTGTTGCGGACGCCAGAGTTGTTGGTCCTTAGTCGCGCTACCAGGATATATCTTTCCCGCTCGTTGAATCCTTTGACCCGCACTGGGTCAGGCGGGAGAACAAAGAAAAGCACGATTCCCCACAGGATAGTGAGGGCGCCAGAGAAGTAGTACATGTATCTCCATGACGAAGTGCCTCCGTTGATGATGCCAAATCCGTAGTTGATCAAGGGAGAGAAGACAGACACGTATCCCGTGCAGCTGTACCAGATTCTGGGAGATTTGGTTAGTGCTGTCAAGACTATAAGAAACAAACTCGAGACTTACCCCATGCGCATTGCCTGTTCATTCTTCTTGTAGAAACTCCCCTAATGTGTGATTAGGCGACCATCATGACCTCAACTATATGGGCCCACTTACCACTATAAGCATGAACAAGGGGGAGATGCCACTCTCCAGCAAGCCGAGGAAGAATCGCTGGATGTAGATGCTTTGATAGCTCTTGCAGACAGTCGTTAGGATCAGGCAAAGGCCCCAGACCACAACGATGCCGGAAGCAACACGTTCGACTGGGTAACGTTGAGCGAGCACCATGGCCGGGTAAGCCCCAACAATGAAGCCAAGGTAGAAAATGGAGGCTGCCCACGAGTATCGGTTGCCAAAAAGGAGGTCCAAGTCATCGCGCAGCCCGAAAATTGCCTATATAGACCATGGTTAGTACATGGCGAGCGCCTCTGTCGGGATTGGGAACATACGGCTTGAGAAAGCATGGCCTTGTCGTAGTACTGAAGCCCGTAGGTTGCACATAGCACCGGCATAAGTCTCCAGTCAATCTTGCGACGCAGCTTCTTCTCTTCGTCGGCTGCCCAGGCCTCTTCCCCGTCGTAATTCTCCAGCACCCTCAGCGCCTCGTCATTGTGAACAACATCGACAGGCCGAGGAACCTTGGACTGGGCGTCAGTCATGGAGTTCTCGACTTGGTGTATCGGTGTTCCTTTCTCCGAATCCGACATGTTCAACGGTGATGACTGGAAGAAACCAACCCGGAGATGATGGGCGAGTTGTTTCGGTCAGTCTGGTCTGGGGCCGTATCCATTTTTATGCATATAGAGTAACGTCGGCCCATGGGGAACGAGGTTGGCCAGGAGCGTTGGCGGGGTTTCCCCAGAGTCCACCTTCACCAGCCCGGCCGATGAAGTCACAAGGGCTCCTGGACTGTGTTAGCGTCGTCGGTGAACTGGGAGTGAGGCTTGGCGGACGTGTCCGGGACTCTCGAAGCGGATTGCCGACGGATAGCCGAGCGAAGACGGGGGACATGGATCGCTCCAGACACGAAATAGCCAACTTCGGTTGTCGTGAATCCTGGATTCGAGCTTGGATCGCTCAGCTGCCAAGTCTCTTGTGGATTCATCTTGACCCAGAGATACGGGCCGGGACTTGGTCGTGCATGATGGATTGAGATTGATTACTGGAGTGATGTGACAAGACTCTCAACCCCGCACGCAACTCGACTACCTCTTGGACATCAACGCGTCCATTGCGAATCCCACAAAAAGCCTTCACCACTCAATCGGAACCCTCGGAGCGTCTCACCTAAACTTGGCTCTCAACTTGGCAAGAAACGCCCTCACAGTCGACTATGTCTTGTCAAGCGCCACCCATCCAGATCCCCACAGATGGGGAGACCGTCGTTGTCAAATTGATAAACACGGTCAACTTTGGGCCAGCTATTCTCAAAAGATTCATGGAACCCCCTGTCCCTGGTCTCGAGACATTCCAGACCTCGCCCTCCTTTTCATTTCTGCTGGAGCACCACTCAGGCCGTAAGTTGGTCTTTGACCTCGGAATTCGAAAAGACTACGACAACTACTCACAGAGCATCACGGATTACCTGCCAAGTACCAACTACGATATTCAGGTCCAGAAAAATGTTGTCGACATTTTAGAAGAGAGCGGCGTTGCAGCTCAAGACGTCGAGGCAGTCATTTGGAGGCAAATATAACCAGGGAAAAGCCCTTCATACTACGTGGCTAACGAAAGTCGCGGCTAGTCATTGGCATTGGGATCATATCGGAGACCCTTCCACGTTCCCTGCAACCACAGATCTGGTGGTTGGGCCTGGATTCAAAGAAGCCATGCTTCCGGGGGCTCCAGCAAACCCAGCGTCCCCGATTTCGGAGAGCGATTACACGTAAGCCACTAATTACTTTCGGAACGTCCGGGTGTTCATTGATCTGGTACTAGTGGGCGCAATCTCCGCGAGATCAGGTTCGACGGTCCAGACGCCCTTCGCATTGGTAACTTCCCAGCGTTTGACTACTTCGGTGACGGCTCCTTCTACCTCCTAGACAGCCCTGGACACGCCGTCGGCCATCTCTGCGGATTAGCTCGAACAACTAAAGGCCCAGATACTTTTGTCTTGCTGGGTGGCGATGTTTGCCACTACGCAGGTCTTTTGCGGCCGTCGAGATACATGGGTTTGCCAGAAACAATCACCCCACATCCATGCCACCCAGATGAGAGCACATCTCTGTGTCCTGGAGATGCGTTTGAAGAGCTGCAAAGGTCACGCGGGAGGGACTCGAGTGACACTCTATATGACATGACGTTTGGTTTCGATATCCCGCTGGCAAAGCAGACGGTTGCCCACTTGCAGCAACTAGACTGTGATGAAAACATCTTCATCATCATTGCGCACGACTCGACCGTCAGGGATGGTGTGGCCCACTTTCCAGATAGCCTAAACGATTGGAAGGAGAAGGGATGGGGAAAGGGCTTAAAATGGGCCTTTTTACGTGATTTAAAGACTTACTGGGTCTCGAAGGGTCTTGCGTGATAGCTGGATATTCGTGCCGAGAGGTCAAAGATGTAGAATCGCAGAAGCCTTTGAACGCAAATCAACTTTGCTTATCGCGTACCCTTGAAGATTCTAATTCTTCCTTTTACTCTAATACGTAAAAAGTCTTGGGACTAGCTTATTATCTTGTTGATAGGTGCGAACGATTAAATTATGGTAGATGATTCCTTGGTCGTTTGAACAGTTGATTCCCGATAGCTTGTCACGCCGGCTATTGTTCTCCACCTCGCGAACCTGCACTCCGCACTCTTAAACCCCGCCGGCAATCCCAATCAGTGATAGTATGGCATCGGCAAACCAGAACGAGGCTTTGGCAACGGCTTTAGTTCCACTCTTAATCTTGCCGATAACGTAGGCTATCCGCGTTTGGTAAGGTTGGGGAGACGCGGTTTGTTTCCTGGGCTTATTACCGACCCCCGCGTTGTGAAGTGATCTGTTGATCGAGTCCACCCTGGTTCTCATAATTACGAACAATCCTGCGGCCTATGTCTCACAGTCCATGTGCAAAGTCTTTCATAAGACATTAGACGGCCTGATTTGATGAGTCAACACTGGAGACTTTACTTTACCAGTCTTTTTGTGCTGGGCATTTATCACCCGACGACTTGAAAGAACCTATATCCAAGAAACCAATTTGTGGACAGAGGCCGTCGACATGGGATCGACCGAAGGGCTAAATGGCCAAATAGGAGAGGGAAATAGCTACGGTGCAGACAACTGCAATTCGTTTCGAGCTGCGAATGCGAATCTGGACTACGATGTGCTCATTATAGGGGCTGGTCTCAGTGGCATCTTCTCACTATATCGAATGCGCCAACTCAACTTGAGAGTGAAGGTTCTGGAGGCTGGGTCAGCGGAAGGTGGCACATGGTTTTGGTAATTAGGCGCTTCAACCAGTGCTTCGGGTGTGAATCTAACAAGAGAGTAGGAATCGATACCCAGGTGCCAGGTTTGACTCGGAGAGCTACTCGTACATCTTCTCGTTCTCCCAAGAAGTCCTGGACGAATGGACGTGGACAGAACACTTTGCTCCCCAGACCGAGACTTTAAAGTACGCCCAGTATCTCACGGACAAGTTCGACCTCCGGAAGGACATGCAGTTCAACACCCATATACGATCAGCACATTGGCAGCAAAACAGCAACTCGTGGTTCTTGACCGACAAGGGGGGCAAGACGTTTACTTGCCGCTACCTGGTGACAGCAATTGGAATTCTCAACGAGCCGACGTTGCCAAGCATCCCTGGCGTCCGCGACTTCAAAGGCAAAGCGTGGCACACGGCGAGATGGCCTTCCGATGCACCGAGTCTTGAAGGCAAACGAGTCGGAATCATTGGCACCGGAGCAACGGCCATTCAAACCATACAGGCCATCGCAGACCAAGTAGGCCACCTGACCGTATTCCAACGAACCGCAAATTGGAGCGCTCCACTGCGAAACACGAAAATCACCCCCGAGGAAATGACCAAGATCCGCAAAGACTACCCCGAGATATTCCGCCAATGCTTGGAATCCTATTCGTGCTTCGTCCACAGCAGCGACAGCAGCAGCGTGTTCTCAATGTCGGAGGAGAAGCGCCTTGCCCACTGGGAGGACTTGTATGCCCAACCTGGTTTTGCCAAGGTGCTTTCTGTACAGTCGGATATATTCACCGACAAGAAAGCGAATGAGCTATACAGTGCGTTCTACGCGGACAAGATCAGATCCCGAGTCAAGGATCCCGTCGTCGCCGAGAAACTTATCCCGAAAAACCACGGCTTCGGAACGCGGCGGGTGCCCCTTGAAAGCGGCTACTACGAAGTGTTCAACCAGTCCAACGTTGAGTTGGTGGACGTTTCCGACAACATTATTGAGAGAATTACCGGGGACGGCGTGAAAACTCGTGACAGAACATACGACCTTGATATTCTCATCTACGCAACTGGCTTTGACGCCGTTACGGGATCCTTCAACGCAATCGAGTTTAAGGGCGTCGATGACACAAACCTCAACGATGTATGGAAAGATGGAATCCGGACTTTCCTGGGCTTGACCATCAAGTCTTTTCCCAACATGTTCACGATATTGGGTGCTCATCAGATGTTTGGCAATATCCCTCGAAGCATCGAGTACGCAGTTGACTGGGTCGCGGACTATATCCAATACGCCCAGGAACACAACGTGTTGTTTGTGGAAGCGACAGAGGAGGGTGTGAATGAGTGGACAGAGCATGTGCATGAATGCGGAAAGGGTTTGTTGGCTAACGAGGTCGATTCGTGGATGACTGGGGTGAACAAGAATCTTGCTCATAAGCAGAAGAGGTCGATGACAAGGTACAACGGTCCAGCGCCCGGCTACAGAAAGAGGTGCGATGAGGTGAAACAGAGGGCGTACTCAGACTTTGTCATGAGGAAAGGGTAGTCTATGCGTATTTAAATGCAATTTCAGATCAGATTGCTAAAAGCGTTTCCGTACAACCGCGGAGTTTCCATTTCTGAGGTTCATAACTATTACTAGGACTCGTGCCACCTAGTATTAAGTTGAACGATGAAGCCTGCGTCGGTAGTGAGAGCCTTGGTCCTGAATTCTTTGTAGTGAAGTCAGATTCCTAACATCTATATTACTCTTGCGACATGTTGTGGGCAAACTATTCCAATCGCGACCACATCTTCACGTCTTTATTATAAAGCTTTCTGAAGATGACGGCTTCCCTAATGCCCACCGGATTCCTTTCTCCATCACCTCATCCCACCTTGCCGAGGCAGACAGCTTGTCTCCAAACCGTCGGAACCCATGCGGAACACCTCGGAACAAATTAACGTCAGTCGGGACCCTGTGGGCAAAGTAAGCTTCTTCTCCAATGTCAATGGCAGGCGACTCTACTAACCCAGTCTCGGTCAGAAGTTCAGCATACAGCAAGCCTTCGTCTCTCAGAGGATCCAGGCCTGCGATTCCAAACACGGTTGAGGGAAGGCCCTTTACTTGCGCAGACGTAGCGTTACCTGGGTTCAGCCTTGTATCGTTGACTTGCGGGTTTTCGACCTTTAAGAGCTCTGTAAAGAACCGCGCCGTCTTCAAAGGCAATATCGGCGCATGTTCGTTCTCGTTATAACTCGACAAAGAAGCGTCTTTCAGACGTTCCAGCTGTGGCTTGTAGCACGCAACATGTGCCAGGCACGGGATCATCAACACCTGTCCAGCAATTGCTGGACAAGACTCAATCGCTCCTCTCGTCTGCTTCAGATGCTGTCTCAGCGTGAGCGAGGCAGCAAGCTGTGCGCCTGCCGAGATACCCCCGACGACCACCTCCTGGCCGTTTCCACCGAGGTCCTTCATGTGTGCATGAGCCCATTCGAAGGCGTCTTCGACATCATTCCACGCCGTGGGATAGACGTGCTCTGGTGTGTGGCGATAATTGATGTTGAGAACCACGACTCCGGCCCCGCAAGCAATGCGCGAGCAGATGGCGTCTTCAGAAGAGAGAGTGCCATACAAATAGCCGCCGCCATGCAGGTGGATGTAAACAGGGAGTGCCTGAGATGCGCTGACAGTAATGGGGCGATAGCGTCGGGCTTCAACAAAACTTCCGTCGCGTGTCGGGACTTGGAAGTCCTTTGTGCGAATTTTTGAAGCTAGTACTTCCATGTCTTTTGCTGAAATAGCCTCGCGACCTTCGTTGACAACTCGTTTTCCCTCCAACATCTGTTGATTTGTTGGCGGCGCTGGCAAAGTAGCCTGCACAGCAAGCCATTCCTCACTTGGGCCTCCGTATTTCGAAAAGTCAGACATTGCAGCTGAGTGACGCATGAACTTGCACAGGAAGACCTTCAAGACAGCTGTCACTACAACACACCAATGGAGTCAGAAAACGGGAGAATAATGTGTCAAACTACCCCTCACTCAGCATGTGAATAAGCTCGTTTCGGCTCTCCACCTCCCTCGGCAACTTTATTGCCTGTGTAGCGGAAAAGATAGCTCATTCGGCACTCGGCTTCTAATTCCGGCTTTCCAAAAGAGGGGATGCCTAGTCTAGAATAGGTAAGTTGGCCACCCAACGTTTATCTGTGATGATGAGTTGAATAGATGGAATTAATGTTGTCTTTGAGGCAAACATCTTGACAAGTACTCAATCAGGAGTTAACCAAAATGTCTTCTGACATCCCCTCCACGCCACCTTCCCGCTCGTTCACAGGAAAGGTGGCCATTGTTACAGGTGCCGGCTGCGTGGGAGACGGCATTGGAAATGGCCGTGCAATTTCCATCATGCTGGCTGATGAAGGCTGCCATGTGATTTGCTTGGACATGGATCTGTCATGGGCAGAAAAGACCGCCGAAATGGCCAACTCCAAGACAGGTCGTGGAACAGCACTTGCCTTCCGAGGAGACGTTACATCGGCATCCGATTGCGAAGAAGTCGTGCAACTTGTGCTATCTAGGTTTGGCCGGCTAGATATCCTTGTGAATAATGTTGGAATTGGTGGAGCACCGGGAACAGCAGTGGAAGTGGACATGGAACGCTGGGCCAAGAGTCTCGAGGTCAACGTTTCGAGCATGGTGCTGATGTCCAAGTATGCGATCCCGGCCATGACCCGGAACGAGGGAGAAATGAAAGGATCGATTGTGAACATGGGGAGCGTGGCTGGACTCAAAGGCGGCACTCCGCATCTTCTTTACCCGACTTCCAAGGGAGCTGTAGTCAACATGACCAGAGCAATGGCGGCACATCATGCCAAGGACGGTATCCGAGTCAACTGCGTCTGTCCAGGGGTGCGTTGTCCCCTCGACCTTTAGCCTTTCCAGCTGAGTCGCAGTTGCTAAGTAAACAAACGAACTGACCCATCACAGATGCTCTATACTCCTATGATGTACGCTGGGGGGATGACAGAAGAAGCAAGGGCGGCAAGGAAGGCGAGGAGTCTACTAGGAACCGAGGGCACGGGTTGGGATTGCGCTTGTGCTGTTACCTTTCTGGCAAGCAACCACGCGAGATGGATCACAGGAGCAATCTTGCCCGTCGATGCTGGGGCTACGGCGGCGGTTGGGATTGGAATGCCAGCAAGTGCAAGCGTGAATGGGTGAAGAATTAGTGGAACGCAACATGATTGTTTGACTTTGGCCTGCCTAGAAGGAAGAATTAAGGTGGAAATCTTAGAACAAGCAAATCTTGGCCAAGTTGAAATTCGTTCTCGTTCAGATCAATAGAAGGCGGGGAAGCGCAAATGCCGGTCGTAGTGACACTAGAAAGTGGTGATATCGGATATGTCGGGCCATCCTACGAGAGGACAAGGAACTGAGCCCGGATGTATCGCCCTATCTCCGAATATGCTCCTAGGTTACTTCAAGATTTTTTGGCTACCCTCGCGCGGTTCCGTCAATCTCGATCTCATCCGCGCCTATAATCCAAGTGCCGACGATAAGTCCACACCCCACCCAGTTGCTTCAAGCTCCAGAGGCTAACTTATTCCGCCCACATTGCATGTAAGGATTGTGGCGTCTAGGCCGATATGGATGTGTGGTACTCCTGCTTCTCCTGTCTGGCTATCTGCTCCATCAAGGGCGTGTGACCTTCCTGCGCTACCAGAATGGCCGGGATCATGCAGCGCTATCAAGCTCGGATGCCGCAATCTAAAACTTCTTGGGTGTCCTGATATGGTGAGCCTTGCGAGCCAATGGTATCTTGAGTGATAACCACGAGGCGAAGACCATGCATACCCAGGAGAACTCTACGTTAACTCCGGTTCCAAGCTAAAGCATCACTTTGCAACTTGACGCCAAGTAGGGCATATGAATTGTGCTGAAGATAACGCATGTGATGAACTTTGCTTCTCAATCCCAGTCACAGTGATTCGTGTCGGCTGCATGCAGTATCGAGTAAATGCATGCGTGGTGGCTATGAAGCAACAAGGTTCAAGGTAGCTCTTTGATACAAGGCGTCGCATCGGCTGACGTGGCAGTGATATCGGATAATGCGGACTTACTCATTGATCATGCGTCGTGCACGAGGGGGTTACGATGGAGACATGAGAAGCCAAGAGGAGAAGCCAAAGAGGATAGTCACTTGAGGCTTGATCTGATGTGTTTTTGTCTTACGTAGAGTAGAACCTGAGAAGTCACGAGAAAGACTCACTGAGGGGAACACAAATGGCGGAGCCTGAATTGGCATCTCGGAAATTACGTTGCAGAGGCAAGTCCTCACTAAGAAGCGGAAAGTGAATGTGGTAATGAAAATTTAAAAAAGCGCGCTGGATAATTACTAGAGTCCCTCAACAAGAACTGCGTGTCGGTTATGATAAGTCTGTAGCGCAAAGGAAATAATTGAAGTTACTACATGCCTCAAACTATCCTGCTAGATAAATCTCGTTGAAAGTACAGTTGATCATAAAAGTCGGTGACGTCACAAAAGAATTTGATGATGCTCATCTTCCGGCTGTTGAAATTTCGCCCTTGGCCGGCGTTGCTCGTTCGCAAGGCCTCTTGCTCTAGGACTTCCAGCGTCTTGACAACACAGCCATACTCATATTGTCCAAGGTGCACGAGAGCCTGCTTCTTGAGTTTGATTTCCTCAGAAGCTGTGGATGCACTCTGCGCAAACTCGGGGAAGTGAACCGAGTTGATGTTGCGCTCCTCAGTATCGCGATCGATCGAGCCGTAGTCATTGTACATACGGCACATGGTCGCCAAATGCCGAAGGGTGGCAGCTGCAAGGTACTTCTGCGTCACTGTAGGAAAGACTTCTTCCCCATTGCCGAGTGATGAAGAAATGAGGCAGCATGCAAAGTTGAAAGAATATGGGCAAGCCACGTGGTCCGCTGCTGTTGTGCGAACCCATTGAGCAAATGATTTTGTGGCGGAAGTGAACATGTCACCTTTTTGGAGGTCTTGAGCCTTGAACCGTGAGTTGTCGTCGATCTGGGTTGTGTGTGCGTGCAGAAAAGTCCGTAACCCTTCCCGTAAGGTTTTGCGATCCCAGGAGCTGGATCCCGCAACAGTCTCATGATTGAGGACATACTCCACAAAGAGAGTCAATGGCTTGGTAACAGTTTCCGGAGTAGGTGAGCTGCTGTGGCTGCTTTCACCATTTGTTCCGTTGCCGTTGGTGAAGCCGTTGGTGAAGCCGTTCGTTCCATGTTTGGCGTTGCGGCTTTCAGTGTTGTCAATTATCTCGTCAATGAGGGCATGCAGACCGGTGGTGTCGGGAAACAATGGCGCAGCAACCGTCTCGATGAACTCATCCACTTGGTAGCCAAGCAAGGAGAGAGCCATCAACTCATAAACCATAGAAGTTGGTGCAAAGGTGGCGCGCCTATTGTTGCAACCGATCCACGTGAACGGAATGAGATCCAGGTATTTGTCTTCGGCAATCCGAGCTTCGTCCCTCGGAAATACCTTCAGACGTTGACTGCGTAGCAGAGGTACAAATAGGCTTGATTCTACCAGGGATGCTTGAATGTGCCATTCGGGGAGCTCAGAGAATAGCGGCGTTTTCACAACTAGCCGCGCAAAGCCGTCCAACGAGGCTTTCGAGACGTTTGAGCTGATGCTGTGACCGATGCTTCCGGAAGGCTGTGCCGAAAGCGAGACCTTGAGAGCAGCTAACTCATATGCCTCCGCCACAAATGCGACGCGATAAGCCGTTTTGGAAGTCCAGCTGCGATCCACCTCATGGAGCGTGCGAGACTTCAGGAAGGAAACACCCCGCTCAATCGCATCTTGCAGCTGAGCTTGAATGTCTTGAAAAAGGCAGACGCGACGTGCTTGGGCGAGCGTCAAGATGGCGTAACAAGTCTGCTCCGGCATGCCGTTCCAGGAGCCATCGACTTGCTGCTCAAGAAGAGTGCGGAAGCAAGCCTGGAACAAGCAAATGGAAACTTTCCACTGCAGCTCTTGGCCCTTGATGCCTGGAAGCGCGCCCTGATCTAGTAGATGTAGCAGGTCCGTGAACGCCTCAGCCACCAGCATGGTGGGATAGAGCTGGCTCAGATGCTATCAATCATGTCAGCAATAAATAGCTACTTCTTAGACAACTGTACTTACCCATTTGTCCTTGACGAGGTGATCGCCGTTCCACCAAAAATTACAGATAAAGTTGGTGGCCTTTAAGATCTGGGGATGGTAGAGAGAGACATCGGGCTGGTTGAGAAGCGCAATCAGGACATGGCAATGAGAACTGAGACTTGGATCTCGTTCTGAACCGAACGTGGTGAAATGGTCTTTTCTCTCAAAGACTTTGAGCATGGCCTCCGGGCTCGTGTGTTGACCAAGCAGCTGTAACGCAAGGAGACCCTTGGCTGTGTCGTCCACATCAACGGCACGGGGTGCTTTGATGTGTCAGTTGATGCGCTTCTCATGGGAACATGATAGGAGACGAACCAAACCCAATGACACCACCGTCGTCTAAAAAGGCATTGGTGAGGACATTTCCTATCCCCTGGAGTCCTGCGCTCTCTAGGTCGGATTTGGAGAAGCCACTCCGAAGAAGTGTGGCCACAGCCTAGTCAGGGATTAGACGTGAAACATAGGCTTTATGGAAGTATGACTACTTACCCAACTGTACTCGAAGTTGGTCGTTGGGAACGTTCCAGGAATCCCACCATCGCCATGGCCACTACCAGCCTTAACAATGTGCCGCAGGTATGCTTCGGCTTCCTCATCCCAGCGCGAGGAGGCAATCAGGTATGCAGCGGTTGATGAAGGTGATGCCAGCATGGAGCCCTGGAAGAGTTGATGAGACACCCGATCGAAGTCGAGTTTACCAAGAAACGCCTCCAGAGAATGGATGGCAGATGATGGTCTCTTGCCGTATAGCGAGTCTAGGTTGAAGCGGGCAAGTTTCATTGCCTTCATGGAATCAAGCGCACTCTTGCAGGGAAACTCGAACGTCAACGACTGGTCTTCGAGTTGAAGATATTCGAGCAATGATGGGACTATCAACTCCACACCAATGTGATTGGTCTCCAAGACGTCATCCCAAGTCGCTAGTTGATCCCGAAGAGACCTGGAAGCCCTGTCAATGCGCTCATAGACATCGCTCCATGAAACGTCGTGGATCTGGAGTGGCTCTTTGACGTGCTTCAGCAGAGCGAGCAAAGCTGCTGCAGTGTCTAGGATGCCGGCGGTCTGCGTTACTGGGTGTCGTCCCCAGCTGCCATCAGCAGCCTGCTGTTTCAGCAGATAATGGAAGCTTTCTGGGAACAGCCATTCTTTCGTGGTGCCTGAAGGCTTTGTTATCATAGCTACCCAGGCCGTGTCGTAAACTTGGCAAGACGTTGTGCTCAGGCCAAAGCGATGATCAAAGCCCGCGGACAGTCGCGAGATCAGAGATCTTGCTGCCGCGGTGAGGCGTTGAGTCTCATCCATGGAGCTGATTTCAACCTTCATGATGTGGGCTGAGAGAGTAATGTGTTGGTGATGAAAGTAGGATTGTTGTGAGTACTGCGGCAAGATTCTGAAAAGACACTCGATGAAGAGATTAAGTCCTTGCTGTGCGATACTCAAGATATGGCGAAGCATATGCGACTGCCGGAAGGAACGGCGAGGCAGGTTGTATCAATCCTGGCTCTGACCAACGGAGGTATGCATTCGGTGAGGAGTCACACACTCTCGGCAATTACATATTCGCCACCCTAGGAGGAAGCTGATAAGTACCCGCATGAGATATGACAACAGCTACACCCTGGAACATCGTGATCCAAGTTCCCACTCTCAAGGGGGGGGTGTATCGACAGCCGGCCGTGTAACGAACAATGCAGACCCTGGTAAACTCAGAGGAAGCTACTACTGCAAGACAGTCTCTTGTCTGAGGATACGCGATGGAGAACAAATCTGCACCTGGGGCATATCTTGATACACTCCGAAACTTAAAGATAACCACTAATGCAAGACTGTGTCGTCACTAACTAGGTGTGATCAAGAAAGAATCTGCAAGGGTGAACGATCACGATGGTTTTCACGTGTAACTTGAAAGCACGTAAGTTTCGACATAAACGAGGCCCGATATCAAAGGTACCTCGGAGGTATGCTGGTGTTTTGATTGGTAGTAACTTGCCAAGGCGACCAGGCTCTGACGGCCGCCCGTACCACGACCCTATAGGGACGTTTTGCCAAGGTACTACGCCCGTTGTCCCGATGTAGAGGATTTAAGGTTCAGTTCATGAGCGTTACATTGCTTGCGCAAAAGTGCTTTGTCGGCAAATGCTGGTGTCATCACTGACGGGCATACGGGAAATGCGGAATGCCGCGTCATCCTCTATCAGGGACCTAGTCGTCTTCAGTCCAAGGCGGGGAAGAGGTTTCAAGAAAGTTACACTCGGCATCATGCCTATACAGATCAACAAGCTGAAATAAACAAAGCATAGCAAGCAGAAGAAGAGTGCCCCTCGATAAAAGTTTGGCATTAACAATCTTGATCGTTCGTCAGATCTCCCCTTTTACGAAAACCCTTTTCCCTTTTTACTTCCTACCATTTCACCCAGCAAAGCGCTTTATTTCAATCATGAAAAATTCCCAAACTGAAGAGACCATGTCGATTGTCTACGTCGGAGAGTGCTTCCACGGCGATAATGCAGACTTCAAGCCACGCGAAACACCAAACATGCTCAGCGAAATCGGCAACAGCCAGCCCCAACACGACCATCCCAGCGAATTTGATGAGCCTCTTTCGCCGACGCAGAGCTCCTTCTCCAGCGACTCTAAACGTCAAAGGTTGTCCTCAGCGGGAACGAACATAACCATGCCGCCAGATGACTGTGCACTTAAGATTTCGGGAACTGAGCCTGAAGATAAATGGTCATCTTTTCGGTCCAAGGTAAGGATAAACCTCCCCTCTTGAATCATCTCACGCCGCGAGGATGTCAGTGACTGTTAACACATTTGGCATCCATAGGTAGTGGAGCTTCCGTATGACTACGTGTCAAGTCTCCCAACAAAAGGCATTCGTGACAAATTCCTTGACGCGTTGAATATCTGGCTCGAAAGTCCTGAGGATCATGTCGCTTTGATCAAGGATGTCATCAACGTGCTGCACAACTCCTCGCTCATGTAGGTTTTCTCAATCACATGCGCCTTGTGGATCAATCGTTAATCTAAAGACAAAGCATCGACGACTTCCAAGATGATTCTCCACTACGCCGGGGCAGACCATCCACACACACGATCTTCGGCGCAGCACAGTCCATCAACTCCGCAACTCATGGCATTATCAAGGCAATCTCGATGGTTCAAAGCTTTTCAGACGCCGAGTGTGCCGCAAAAACGACTGGTAAGCGCTGCATGATCTTGCATGATTAGCATGGATGAGTCTAACGATTATTCAGAAATGATTTTGGTTCTTTTCCAAGGTCAGGCGACAGACCTCCATTGGACCTTCAATTCCATATGCCCATCGCTCGAGGAGTACATCCAGATGATCAACGACAGTAAGTCACTTTACACGCACCTGGACAGATTCCAAGCTAACTAGCTGGCAATTGCAGAGACGGGTGCCTTATTCCGGTTAGCATGCTTTCTGCTGGCAGAAAGCTCAGGAGTAGCTCTATCTGAGGAACTCACCGAGTCCATCAGCAAGATGGTCACTCTCTGGGGGCAGTATTTCCAGATACGGGATGATTACATGAACCTTGTGGACGCAGATGTGAGCCGAACCCCCACTCATCAACCATCACACCAATGGAAATACTGACCTCAATAGTACACGGATCAGAAAGGGTTTTGCGAGGACTTAGACGAGGGCAAATATTCACTCCCGCTGATTCATGCGATTCAAACCGATACGGAGGGCTTTCTGCTCGCAAACTTGCTGTCAACCAGGCGCGCACAGGGGAAGCTAACGCCCCAGCAAAAGATGCTGGTCCTTGACCGCATCAAAGCTTCCGGGGGGTTTGAAGTGACAAGGTCTATTCTAAGCGACCTGCACGTTCAAGTCATGACAGAAATCGAGGGGTTGGAGTGTGGCTTCAACAAGCAAAATGGACAGATTAGGGCATTGGCCGAGCGGCTACGGCTGTGAGATGTGCTACGGGGAACATGCTTGTATCTTTCTGCTTTTTCTGTTACTCAATTGACAATGTTGGACCGGCAGTTGTTTTCACAGGGTGTTATTCGCTCATACTAGTCTTGTTGACATCACAGCTTCGCTTACAGCCCACAAGGATTTCAAACGTTAGTTCGGTACTTGCCCCAGTATTCCACTTCTAGGTACCTATCCTACTGAAGGTAGCCTAGAGATACCGATTGAAGTGGCAAAGAACGAAGTATCTAAGTACCAGAAGGTGCCAATCATATTGCCTTCATCAACCAATAGACCTCTCGTCTTTCATCATCAAGACCCACGAGATACTGTACCCAAACTAACGTTTGATATCCCTGTGGGCTGTCTGAGACTTGCGTAATGATTAGCCTTTACGACCCCTGTGATTCGCAGTCACACCTGGAGACTTTTCTAGCACGATACTAGCACCGAGTGGATCGATACGGAGCGCACTCGCATCCCAGCTGCGGGGATCCCAGCTGCGAGGAGATGGCATCGCACGGCAGATGAGATGCGATCCGGATTTGTTTCCAGAGAAGGAGTTCCCGAGCGGAGAGTTTTCTAGTAGCCGGGGTTACATCAAAGGCAATGGTAAGATAAGACCCTGGATCAACTCCACAGGGATTTGCCTCGGCAACGTCCACCCCTGGATGCGCCGGAGCGATGTAACCCACCCCGAACTTGACATCGGGCCGTGCCGCCGTATTGGCGAAACGGGCGAGAGATGATTAGGTGCTCCGTATCACCAGGGATGAGCTCAAAGTCCACACCCTCAAGGCTGTCGCATGCATAGCTCGATCGGCTTAGACCATGCATAAACTTCCCCTATGTTGGAGCCAATCGGTGCGCCAGAAGTAGGGATATATAAGGTGACTTGATTTTGGTATATCTAGGGGCTGAAGGCCTGGGTTTTATGAAGAACGGGTCCTTCGGCAAATATCCTAGGATCCAGTAAATGCACCTTAAGCTAGCCTCTTTGGATGTGTAGAAGAGGGGATAATCTTAAGCTATCTATAGGGCTAAGGGCTAAGGGCAATAAGGTCCTTCTGCCTAAGGTATCTTAGCTATACTAGGACCCTAGCCCTTAATATACCCCCTTAGGTTATAACCTATAGTATATATAAGGTATATTAACTTATACCTAATTTACTAGAGAGGCTAGGTACCTTTAATCTAAATTACCTAAGAAGATAGAAAATAAAGAAGAATTATATCCTTAAGAATAACTAGGCTAAATATTAAAAATAAGGTAATTAAAAATCACTATTATAATAGTAAAAATTTAAAGATAATAATAAGTAGTTAGAATAATTATAAAGATACCTTATTCTAAAGTTATAATGAAAAATATATTAGTAACTTAGAGCCTAGAGGGAAAGAGAAGTAGTATTTATAGCTACTATAGTAATACTTAGTAAGAAGTCCTCTAATTTTCTACTGATTACTATAAGGTCTTTATTAGAAGGAGATTTCCTTCTGATAATTCTAATAGTATTATTATATTATAGATTAGTTAAGAATTGAAAATATTATAGCCTTTAATAAAAGGTATAGTTATTTAGGATTCCCTAGTAGTACCCTTAACCTAGTATTAAGGGGTTTTAGGCTCTATATTAGGCTAATCTATTACCTAAAACATAGGAATTTCTCCCCTATAAGGGCCTTTATAAAGCTATTAGTAGCTATCTTAGCTATAGGGATCTATTAAAGGTAGATTAAGCTCTTTTAGACCTCCTAATAAAGCTAGTAATAATAAATATTAATATAATAGAGTTTTATAATTAATTTGACTATATCCTTAGTTAGTAGGTATAAAGTCTACCTATTATTATACTAGATAACTAGAATTTCCCCTCTAAAGGATAGCTAGACCTCCTTATAGAGGTATTTAAAGGCTATAACTTCCTTAGTAGTCTAAGAGAGGGCTAGGAGCTTAGCTTCAGTTAATAAGGTTATAACTATATTCTACTTACTGGATTTATAGAATATAAGGCCCCTGAATATTATAATTGTAAAGCCTTATATACTATAGTAGGTAAGGGTATTATTAGTATAGGATATATTAGAAAAACACTAAAGAGAGCTATTTGAAGTAGAGAATAAGATCCTAATAAACCTAGTATTATAGAGGTACTTAATATACTCTTAGGCCTACTGTATATAAAGGTCTAATAGGTTAAGTAGAAATTAAGCTAGCTTAGAGGTAGAAAATATAGTATCTATATAGGTAATAGTTATAGGGTATTAAATTAAGCCTATAAGGGACTAAAAGAGCTTTACTTTCTTAGGTGTTATAGTACTATTATAAGGAAGTAATTTAGGTCTAGATATAGGATAGGTCCTTAGTCTTTAATTAGAGTTATTACAGCTGAATTTATAGGTAATTTTCTTAATATAGAAGTCCTAATAGAGCTATACTTTACCTTAGGCCTAGTCTTAGGTTACCCTAATACCTAGGAACTATTTAAGGTCCTTTAGTAACTTAACCTTATAGGCCTTTTTAAGTGATTTTTATAGGTCTTTATATTCCTCCTTAAATTCCTTGTGAAAAAGGAATATAAGATTATTAATATAGAAGAAAAGAAGGATTTAGCTATTAAACATAATATAGGGCTCCTTAAAGATAATTTTAAAGCCTAGGGAGATAAAGAAGCCTATGAGTTCCTTATACTATAAAATCAGCAATCTTTAAAGTCTATAAAGAGCTCTTATAACCTTCTATAGGGTGCTAGGATAGGTATTACTTATCTACCTTTTGGAGGTCCTTAGAATCTTACAGTAGATAATCTTATTCTAAGGGAGTAGCTAGTTTAGGAAAGCTATAATAAAGTTAAATTAATATACCTTAAGGTTAAAGAAGTATATAAGGGCTATAAGGAATTGAAAAGCCTTAGCTGCTAGGGTTATAGTATAGGTTAAGAGGTTATTTTCAGCCTAAAGATTACCTTGAATAACTAATCTTACCTTATACCTTAAGAGATACTCTTCCTTATTAAACTTATAGTTATAAACCTATTATAGCTAGATAATTTCAGTGTCCTTAGGGATATCTCTTTAGTTAATAGTAGCTATAACTTCCCTCTTTATAATACTATCTATCTTAACCTATATAGCCTTTTCTTAGTCTAGCTAGTCTTTATATTAAAGAGTAGCTTTAATTAACCTTAGTAGAGGTTAGAGGGTATCTTAGTATAGCTAGATTCAGGTTATTAGAGTAGTAGAGATTATAGTACTAAATGTATAAGTTATTTAGTTAGGTATTAAGGGAGCTGTATTTAAAAGGGCTTTAATATCTATTTAGTTATAACCTTAACTATTATTAACTTTAATTAGGGTTATATCCCTTGACTAGGGGGGTATTAATTGCTAAGTATTATAATAAGATAAAATAGTAGTCTCCTAGAGCCTTAGAGGTATAATTTCTATAGTCTCTAATACTATAATTAGTAGTAGGGCTAGGTATTTAAAAAGACTATCAATTGTAATATTATATTCTAGGGTAATTTTAAGGCCTTTTATAATTATTTAAACTTCTTAGATAGTCTCCTAGGTCTTAGGTATCTTATTATCTAAAAATAAAAGAGATTTATTAAAAGATATATAAGATATAATTACCTATAATATATACTATAGTAAAGGGACCTATATTAGGTATTAGGTTAAGGAGATATACCTAGCTAAGTAGCTAATATAAGTATAGGGTTCTATCTTCTTCCTTATACCTTATAACTTTTCCCTAGTAAGAGGGAAAGCTTTATATCTAAAGGTCTTTAGGTAGGCTAGATTAGGTCTATAGTCCTTAGGGAGATACTTCTATATAGCTATATTCTTATAGAGCTAAAGGTATAGTATCTTTAAGGGTAACTTCTATATATTAATCTCCCTAGGTATACAATTAAGTAGGTATATAGCTACCTCGCTAGTAGCCAGCTAGAGCTTCTTAGGAAAGCTAGCCTAGGCTAGAAGTATCTCTATCTTCTACCCTAGGATGTACCCTAACTTCTCTGTGTACCCATTCTAGTACTAGTAGCTTAGGGCTAAAAAGCAGATTAGAATACCTCTTTTCCTAACCTCTACTAAAGTCTATATTACCTTAACTATAGTCTTATTATCTAAGACTATAGTAATAATATTAATCTTAAATTAGGCCTTAATAAGGGCTATAAGGAGCTAAAGGTAGTTAGGGACCTTATCTTTAGTCCTAATATAGTAAGGGAATCTTATCCCTATGTACTAATAGGTAAATAAGACTATATAATAGTACCTATTATAGCTATTAGGGTAATACTAAAGGTTAAAGGTTAGGACTTTTAGAGGGGCCTAAGGTAGGTTATCTACCTTAGGTCTTTATAATATAACTCTTTTACCCTTAAAAGAGGTATAGATCTTATAGTCTTTAGTCCTTAGACCTATTATCTTAGTCCTTATAGTACTTATTATAAGTTTCTCTATTATCTTAGGATCTAGATAACCTAGCCTATAGTACTATAGCTATTCTATACTCCCTACTAGAGGTAGAGGATAATAGGAGCTAACTGTAAAGATAGCCTCTATCTCTATAATTACTTCCTTAAAGATAAGGTAGGGAAGCCCCTCCCTGATCTCTGTAGTCCCTAGGATATAACTAGTACTCTTTTCCTTTAGCTTAAGGGTCTTAGAGCTCTAGAAAATACTGCTTTTTCGAAGAAGAAGGGTTACTACTATGCTAGTAGGGAAATCAGGGTTATAATAAGCCCTAGAGAGTATTAGCTTATAGCCTAGGAGGTTAATAACTATAGACTTAGCTCCCTAGGTATAACTTATACTATAAGGTATTAGGTATATTACTATATTTATTATATTAAGCCTATTAGGGAAGTAGGAGAGGTTATTAAAGAGGTAAATTAATACTTTAGAGTTAAGGATAATACTATCCCTTATATACTAACCTTTAGTTATATAAATTAAGGCTTAAGCTAGTAGAATTATAACTATTTCCTACTTAGCTAGCTCTAAGTAGCTAGTTTTCTTCTTCTATATAGTAATATCTTATCTTATCTATTAATCTATAGCTAACTTTATATTAATTAAGGATCTAATAATAGGATTTTCCTAAAACTTTAAGGGATTATTTATCTTACTAGGAAGAATATAGAAGTAAGTACTCTAGTAATTTTATATATCTTTAGGGATATAGGTAAAACTATAGTAGCTATAGATAGACTTATCCTATTTTTCCTTGTTTTAGTTAGGTTATAAGGCTATATTAGAGCCTCCCTATAAATTTATTAATCTAGCTCTACTAGTATATTAATTAGTTATAGTATTATAAGCTATAGGGACTATACTTATAGCTAGTATTAAGGCTATTATAGTGCCCTTTTTACTAGCTAATATAACTATAAAGATAGACTATATAGAGAGCTTAGAATCAGAAGGTTTTAACTCTCTTATAATTCTAAACCTCTCTACTACCTTAGAGAGTAAGGGCAGCTTTTACTATCTCTCCTAGGAGTCTATAAGCTTAGAATACTACTTATTCTAAAAGACCTAATTAACTTTAGCAATTACTACTAAAAAGTCATAAAGTCTAGCTAAAGGCTTACCTTACTAAAGCCTATATTTAGTATATATTTAGTACCTATATAAGAATTTAATAGGCTAAGCTATAAGATTAACCTTTTCTAGCTTTAGAGTTCTAATTACCTTATATTCTAATATTAGATATTCCTCTTCCTTCTAAAGGGCTAGCTTAATAGCTAGTCTAAGCTATATAAGATACTTATAAGGGCTTTAGTATATAGAAGTTAGACTCTTATAATAAGAGCTTAAAGATTTAATAATAAATATATTAATTATAGTTATTACCTTATATATATAGTAGAATTTAATAACCTTAAATATATATTATTAAGCTTAGAAAGCTCTTTCCTTAGTAAAGTTATTAAGAGAGATAGAGCTAAGAAGAGCTAGTAGAAGCTAGGGCTCTTCTTTATAGTCTAGAGGCTTATTATCCTTATTATTATTATTATCTTTATTATCTTTATTATCTTTATCTTCCTTGTCTTCTAGGGGCTCCTAGGCTAGCCGGTAAGATGCTCAGGGGGCTAGGGCTAAAGGAGGGGCTATCTAAGACGATAGGATAACTATAGGAGCCAGTAGAGGCCCTAGGGGGTCCCCTGGAGGGTTATAAGGCTAGACTAGCACATTAGTAGCTAGGTCTATAAGGGGGCCTAGAATAAGTATCCTTATAGGTAGGGTTATAGTTAGGATTACTAGTACTTTTAGCTTAGTTAGGATTTTATAATTATTTAGGTTAATATACTTCTAAATAGTATCTAATTAAGCTATTTCTTAGATATACTTATACTACTTAATCTAGTCTAGAGGTTTATAAAGTTTAAAGACCTTATTATATAAATTAATACTATTAGATATATTAAAAGATTAGGTAATAAACTAGTCTTATAAGTCTAACTAGCTATTAATTAAATATTTAGAAATACTAGGGATTTAAATATAAATAAGAAAACTAGGAAAAATAATATAAAAAATTAGGTTAAATAGATAAATTCATTAGAAATTAATAATCTAATTAATATCTAGAATAACCCTTAATATTAAAGGAATTATAGGGTAGATAAAGGTAAAGTGAAAGTATACTAAGATTAGGAAATTAAAGGAAGTTAAACTCTTATATTAACTTTAATAGGAATAATAAATTAGTATCTCTATATTAAACTAAGCCTAATTAAAGTTAGGCTAGGACTAACTAATATATATAGCTTTAATTAACCTATATATAAAAGGGCTTATTAGAAAATTAAGAAAGAGTACTAACTAGGCTTATAACTATTAGAGCTAATTAGTATACTAGAAGTAGGGATATATAAGGTGACTTGATTTTAGTATATTTAGGGGCTAAA
Organism: Neonectria ditissima; assembly: GCA_001305505.1. Classification (NCBI taxonomy): domain Eukaryota; kingdom Fungi; phylum Ascomycota; class Sordariomycetes; order Hypocreales; family Nectriaceae; genus Neonectria; species Neonectria ditissima. The sequence goes on along the minus strand of LDPL01000005.1, from coordinate 840,075 downwards.
GGCCTAGGTTTTATAAAGAACGGGTCCTTCGGCAAATATCCTAGGATCTAGCAAATGCACCTTAAGCTAGCCTCTTTGGATGTGCAGAAGAGGGGATAATCTCGAGCTATCTACAGGGCCGAGGGCCGAGGGCAACAAGGTCCTTCCGCCCGAGGTATCTTGGCCGTACCGGGACCCTAGCCCTTGACACCCTACCATTGGTAGGACGGGTAAGCGGGACGCAATACTACCCTTGCTGAATGTATGATAATCTCGGACCCTGGCGAGTGAGGAAAAAATGGCACCATACAAAGATTTTCCGATGATAATAGACGGCGGGATGGTGGCGGTTTCACAACCCGACGCCCGCATTTCGGAGCGTCCTATCTTGCTCCGTCTTGGTTTCCCCAAGGGTTCTGCCACGTCTTCACATCTAGCAAGCCTTAGAAAATACAAGGTTTTGCATAGCCTCGGCCTTGCCGTGGTAGACTACTACACTTCTGCTTGGCAATCGGCTCTGCCAAGAGCGCGGTTGCCACCATCACGGTTCCATGGTAGACGTGACGTGGATTCATGTTGTATAACCTCCCCGTGCGTCAGCTGTGAGGTTTAGAGTTTTCGCAAAGCAGGTTCGCCCGCGCTTCGTGTTATCGCAGCCAAAAGGCTAGAATTAGCGAGCAATCCGATTCCCCGCTATCTCCATGTTTTCAGAGTTGACATCAGCGCCCGCAATCTGGGAGCAGGTTCGGCATTCGGCCAAAGTGATGATTTAAGTCCATCAGAGATACTGGTTTGGCTTGTTCGGCTCGTCGCTATGGAAATGCTGGTATTGGGGTAGTGTTCTCGCATCTCGTACATGATGTCTCCGTCCACGTACGCGCGTCTGTTGCACAAGCTGACCACACGCAGTGCTTACGAAGTTATCGCCGACATAGGATGAGGTGATACTCGCAGCTCGCCTCGACAAGCTATCAAGCCCTGTCGTGGATAGAGCAAGGTCAATTTCGGTCTTTTCCCTTGGTTGAAACAAGCCCACCGCCGGTGCATCAGCAACGCCACTTCGTCTCGGAGTTAAGCTTTTTACTTTGGAGAAAAGGCTACCGTACCATAGGGCAAACAAGTCGGAGTCAGCTGGCCTGCTGGGTCATGCGGGCGATGATCCTGTGAAGTCAATCATCCAAACTCCGACATACCCCAAGTAACAACCTATTATGACGCAGTTTACCCCTGGATAGCCGGTGCCCCAGTTTAGTCACACAACCAATGAAAGTTGGCTTAATGGGGTTTGGCTCGGCTGGTGACGGGTCAACTGCCGGAGACGACATCTGCGGTTTTCGGCTCTGACCAACCGGGGATATCCCCGCCAAGGTTGCGCCCGTAGTTGAGGCCGGGGGGTAGAAGAAGGGCATACGCGACTGTCAACTAGGGAGGGGGTGTTCTAATCAGCAACACCCCCGTGCTTCAGCCCGTACGCCTCTGTAGATTCGGGTCAGAACGACAGGGCCATTAAGGTTTATGCAGGGCCTCTCCACTCGATTACTAGCGCCCGGTGATACATCAGAATCGTCAATCTGTCACCTGGGAAGTGGGTGGCGAGATCAAGCGGGCCATGTACTCTAGATACGCAGAATTCTAAGACATGATGTGATGTTTTGCCAAGGCTTTAGCCGATAGCCATCTATCAAGTTTGGATATTGCAACTTTAGTCTGCATAACGGCGACGTCGTGTTTACTGAGGCAATTGAAGATGGCAACTGGCGCTTGTACTGCCCACGGCACAGTCGGCTTCAAGACACAAACAGGATCAAGCATCATTCAGTTGAAGCAAATTCAGGCTAAAAGCACAGTGTCTCTTTTGTTACGTGACCTATAACGAATGACTAAAAAAAAACTCAAACAGTAAAGCAAACACGCGCGTTCACACACCCCATCTCCAAAGATCGTCCAATTAAACCGCCACATCTCCACCCTCCACGACAAAGTGCCTCAAACAGCAATCTCCTCTTCCCTTCTCCGTATCGCTAGCTTCGCCGTCGGATTGGCATTCATGTTCAGCCCAAACTTTCGGGGCTCCATGTTGGACCCTTCAACAGGTTTGAAGTCGTACTTCAGCAGCGTGTGGCACATGGCCAGCTTGATCTCCTCAGAGGCAAAGAACCGGCCCGGGCAAGCATGAAGCCCGTACCCGAAGCCCATGTGATCCGGACTGACGCTGACAAGCTGGGCCTTGTTCTCCTTGCCTGGCTGCTGGCGCAGGTTGTAGAAGCGGTAGCCGTCGAAAACATTTGGATTCTCGTACGACTCGGGGTCCCAGTGCTTGTGAGCGGACACGAGTGTCAGTCTGTTCTTTGGGAGCAGCGTGCCGTCGGACAGCTTGATGTCCGCTGTTGTGAAGCGCCGCATGCTTGCTAATCACGGTAAGAGATTGTTCATTAGCCGCGGCTAGCTGAGGTGTGCGTGCAGATGCGAGAGTAACTTACCGACGGAAATGGGCTTCATGCGCTGGCTTTCCTTGAGCACGCTGTCCATGAGCTTCAGGTTGTACAGAGACCGCTTCGACCATCCAGTCTCCTTCAACACCGAGACAACCTCGGCTCGCAGAGGCTCAATGAGCTCCGGATGGTTAGCAAGGTCTATCATAACCTGGGTAAAGAAGTCGGTTGTGCTGTGCAATGCGGCCACCGAAAGCGACAGCTGAGCACAAGCTGGCTCATAGCTGACGCCTTTGTCCCGCGCCGTCTGCTCCAGCCACTCAATGGCATCGTTGTGCTCGCACTTCTCGCCGCGACGAGCAGCCTCGGCCTTTTCAAGACGTCTCCTCTCAAGGAGCGGATTGATCAAGTCCTTGGCCTCTTGGACCAGTGCACGCGCTGCCGCACACTGCGGTAAGAACCACTGGACTGTGGACCGAAACCAGGAAGGCCAGAAACGTAGCTCTTCTACGGCGCGGAAAGCAACCACGGCGTAGGTGGACGTGATGCGGAGCCAGTCAGGGTTTCGGCACATCTCAACACCCAGAAATACGCGGGACGTGACTCGGGCCATAAGTTGCAGGTTGGCGTCTTTGGCCACCACCTCGTGCCATTCTATGTGACTTGTTAGAATTGACCTGATACTCTAGCTTCAGGGACTTGGATACTCACCCTTGCTGTCTGTGTAGACTTCTCGCATAGCAAGACTGCATTCTTCAGAGACTGGCTCTGTCACAAGAGTCAACTGGTGTGTGAGTTGGTGTCTCGCAACTAGCTTCATGACGTGGCTTTCCGTCGTGCCCTCTCTGAAGCCTTCGAAGCCTGGAAGATGGGCGTAAAACCACTTTGTGTGTGGTCAGCTGCGTGCTCGGGGTTGTCTTTTGTGTTCACTTACTTTGAAAGCGGCTTGCGTGAAACTCATATCGTCATGGTTTCGGATCTCGTGGGCATACTTCGGTGGCAAGATGAGGATTTCTCCAACATCCGCAATCACGCGAAACGGCTGCCCTGGAAACTTCCCGAGACGCTCTGCTATCATAGCACGAGCCCTCAACATGAAGTCGGTCTTCGAACGCACATTTGAGAGTTCCCATCGCTTCTTTCCGTTGATGAGAGGAAAGGCGGATGGCTTCAAAAGTGTAAAGAGATAAAAGGCGAGGCGCTGGAGGCCATACGCCATGATGATGACGGCCACCGCCACCAAAGAGAGTGTCTGTGCCATGTCGGATTGCTGTGTGAACTGGTTCAATGTGGTCTCGTAAGATTGCAAGTGAGGAAAACAAATGGTGTTGCCGTTTTACTTGAGGGGATGTACGGACCAGCGAGATAGGGAACAGAGGTGCAGCAACGGGATTTTGTGCGTCACTTACACCATCCAGGCCGTCACCCATTGCAAGCGAGGTATGCAGTAGTGTGCTTCTGAGTACGACGTCGCTGGGGCCGGGTGGGCCGGAGCAGCGGCCTATCTCCTCATCCTAGTCAAACATACGGGCACGCCTCCTCCACTTCAGAGCAACCCCTGCTGAAGATGCAATGTCGATACTGCAGCACATCTTTTAAAACGAGATGCGGGCATGCTTGGTACTGCCTACGTTGTCATAAACCTACCGAACAGTTTAGGCAGTGATGAGCAATCGTTCCATCCGGGAGTGACATTGTCTCTTTGGTTTCACACATGCCTAACCGACATATCCGTGTGCTGGAGTTAGTCCGATTACTGCCTGATTCCTGGTTGATCCCTACGTAGTTTCGATCATGGTCAAAGATGTTGACATCTATTATACTTTGGTTGTACGTGGCGGACTCGCATAGCCGATGCCCAATGAAACAGCATGGAGTTTCGAAGATAAGAGCCTGATTGCTAATGTCCGACTTCTCGGACTTGCCTAGTTTGGCACGTGTGAGAGATTCATGCCGGCAGATGGAAACGGCATCTAGACTAGTTTTCTCGTGGAGTCATGAGGAATCAGTATTAGCAGCACCTGTTGAATCATTGGTGGAGCTCTACCGTAGCCTGCATCACAACAAAAGGCCATCTCGGACGACCGGCCCTGATCGCAATTGCAAATCGGCAAACGCAACGGAAACGGAGAAAAGGAAGGCCCCGGGTCCGAACGCATGCAGTCATATTGAATGGACCTCAGCTTAAGCCAAGAACTCAGGCATTACTTATGAAAGTCATGATTTGATCTGAGCTACGCTGACTTGATCCTTTCCATCTCAAACACACTCACACAAGGACAAATTCCCACCCCAGTCTATCATCTACGAATGAAGGGCGAAGATGGCTTATACCATCAAAACAACGAACATTACATCCTGGCCAGAGTGGGTTCCCTTTGAGCCCAGTCAGTTGGAACAAATCGAGCCGTCTGTGATAGGCGCTATCACACTCGGCGTCCTGTCCTTTTTGTACCTGGGCAGTATTGTGAATTCCCTTTTGTTCGGGGTCAAGGCCCCATTTGTTGGCTACCGAAGCTTCTTTGAACCTACTTGGCTGCTCCGCCTACGTTTTGTGTGGTCGGGTCCTTCAATTATCAACGAAGGCTATCGTTTGGTAAGTCAGCTAGACTACGATGCGTGCTAGAACAAGCCCTCGTACTGGATAATTTCAGACTAATAATCCGCTATAGCACAAGGAGTCTTTGTTTCAACTGCGTCGTATTGGGACAGATATCTTGCTTCTCCCTTCGAAATACGTCGAAGAGATCCGCACACTCACAAAGGATGAAACACGCTCCGTCGAGCCTTTCATCCATGACTTTGTGGGAGACTACACCCGCGGACTGGTGTTTCTGCAGAGCGATCTACAGAACCGCGTGATCCAGCAGAAGCTCACTCCATACCTCAGCTCATTGACTGCGGTTATGAAGACCGAGCTAGACCTGGCCCTCAAACTGGAGGTCCCTAGCTGCGAAGGTTTATTTACTCCACACGTATTTCTGGCTTCCCTGTTCTGACTTTGCAAAAATCTGTAGATGAATGGGTCAAAGTTGACCTCAACTTCATTTTCACGCGCATCATCGCACGCATCTCAGCTCGGGTGTTTCTTGGACCAGAGCAGTGCTACAACGAAGAATGGCTGTCTACGACGGCTGAGTACAGCAAAAATCTCTTCATTACTGGCATGATTCTGAGGTTGTTCCCAAAGGTTATGCGCCCATTCGTCGCTCCCCTACTTCCCACCTATAGAGCCTTGCTTTCCAACGTCGCCACTGGTCGGCGCGTTGTAACTAGTATTGTTACATCCCGCCGAGCCGACGAAGCCCAGTGGGGAGAGCAGTACGCAAGACCAACGGATATTCTCCAGTGGATGATGGATTCGGCAACTGGTGAAGAACAGTTGATCGAAAATTTGTCCCAGCGAATACTGATCTTGAGCCTGGCATCGATCCATACCACGGCTTTGACCATGACACAGGCAATGTATGACCTCTGCGCGAACCCGGAACACTTTGAGCCTCTCCGGCAAGAAGTAACCGAAGTGCTGCGTCGAGAGGGAGGGTGGAAGAAGACGACTTTGAACTACTTCCTCAGGCTGGACAGCTTGTTGAAGGAGTCTCAACGATTCAATCCTGTGTTCCTCTGTAAGTCACCAAACAACCCACCCTTGTACGAGTTTCTCTGACCTATTGATAGTAACGTTTAACCGCATCTTCCACAAACCACTGAAACTCTCTGACGGCACTGTTCTTCCCGCTGGAACTCGCGTGGCAGTAGCTGCAAACGCCAAACTGCAAGACGCTGCACACGTGCCTGGTCCTGCCGGTCCCGGCGAGTTCGACCCGTTTCGATATTCCAGGCTTCGCGAAGACCCAGCCCACCCAGAGAACGCCCAGAAACACCTCTTTGCCATGATTGACTCCAACAACATGGCATTTGGCTACGGGAAATATGGGTGCCCCGGAAGGTTCTACGCCTCGAATGAGATGAAGCTGGTCCTGGCTCACCTGCTTTTGCTCTACGATATCAAGTTGCAGGATGGTCAAGGTCGGCCGAAGAATCTTAGCGTCGATAGCGACATGTTTCCAGACCCTGCGGCGAGGGTGCTGATCAAGAAACGTGGTGTGGCGGACCAAGCCATTCGGGAACTCGTAGAATCTTGAACGGACATACTCGAGAGCCGAGTCGAGGCGCAATCTAGCATTTCATTTGTACATGATTGGATAATTCCAATGGCTCACATTACTAACCCGCCAGTGAAGGCACGATGAATCCTAGTGTATGTTGGCATCTGGGAGAAATCCGAAGCAGAGCTTGACGGGCATATTCAGGAGTCATGAAGTGAGATACTGACGGTCACTCTCGGGTGCTATGAGCATGCAGTCCATTGGTAAATTGGCTTGCTTGAGGCTGTCATCGATCAAAGGGGCGGCCACACTCTGGGAGAAAGATGGGATGCAAATGAAATATCTTGGTTGAGGCTAAAATGACACCCACCACCCCATCTACTTGAGTTATTGAACAAAATCATATTCCTAACACGATTCTTGTTGAGCACTGATGGCCATTTATGCCCTAATGATTTAATAGCTAATCGTGCATCAAGGCTACCCTACCCTTGACCTTTCCCTCACCCAGAGCCTTGAGAACTGTCGGAAAATCTTCCAGCCTAGCTTCTTCCACTTGTGGGCAAATGGACTTTTTCTTGATCAGCTGAAGGACCAACTCCAGGTCTTTGACCTGTCCACCGTAGGAGAAGATGTAGCTTAGCCTTTTTCGGGTTCCGATTTTCATGTGGACGGTGTTCTCCGTATCTAGACTCCCGATGCAGAGAAGTTTCCCACCACGTCGTACTAGAGAGAGGTCGCCATTAGGCCGCTTCCACAAGCGATGAAACGGGGTTAAGTGCACTTACCTATATGTTGAGCATCGTCAAATGTCTGATGAGTGCCGACAAAATCCAAGACTGTGTCGATTTTCCCTTCCAAGCCGCTCTCAACGACGAATTCTTGTGGGGATTTGCCAGCCGGCACAATGTCGCTTCTCGGGACCCCAAGTCTAGCGGCATCCTCAAGACGGTCTTTGTTGATGTCGCACACAATGACTCTGGCTCCGATGTCCAGGACAATCTGCAAAGCGTTGAAGCCAAGACCCCCGAGCCCAAAGAGAAAGGTTGTCTCCGACCTCTTTACTTCGCCTCTTCGATGGATTGCGTGGTAAGCAGTGTTAACTGCATCCGTAGCCACCGCTGCTTCAGCGGGTGTAACGCCTACGCCTATAAGCAAATCGTATTTCGGTAGATCCAAATCAGACTGAAAGACCGGGTAAAAACATACCATCGGGCACGAGGACAGCTCCTTTAATATCCATCGTGGCATATGGCGCGTAAAAGCCGTCTTGCCCAATGCCTGAGTGGTGACCCCTTTCGCAAATTTGTGATAGATCCCTCTTACATTCAGAGCAGTCCCCCTCTCCACAACCTGGCACAGCATGTAGAGCAACCACATCTCCCTAATACATATTAGACGCAGCGTAAATATGAAGAATGTTTCTCGCTTACTACTTTGAGCATTGAGCCCTTGACTTCGTGTCCAATCTCCACGATCTTTCCACAGCCCTCGTGACCCTATAATTAGTGCCTGCATTAGTATACGGCAACCAAAATACCTGTTGCATAAGATTGCACATGCCAGTGTGTACTTCTCCTGAAACCACCCAGCTTGCTTGTCAATGGTAAGCAATGAATGGTCACTGCGGCACACTACTTTTGTTAATGGAGATTGCGATGGAGGCAAGACGGCGTTGGCGAGCGCACCTCCTGAGGCTATCATTTTACAGAGAATTCCCTTTGCTGGCGTCTGTGGTACGGGAATTTCTTCCCAAACCTATGATTTGGTCAACTCACACGTCTAGGCTGAACTCGAAGTAAAGTAGCAATACCGGACTGGGGTTTCCCTTGTGTTTCCTCCACGCAAACATGGTCTTCGGGACTTGCGTGGCCATTTTACTAGAGAGCTTTTAAATATGACACTGCTGCACGTAACTATTTTGAGACAACTGAATGCTTTATAGTCGAAATTCTCTTCTTTCGACGGTGGAGGGAGCACTGAAATATCACCCGTGAAGACCTTAGTAGAGTCAGGGGCCAAGGCATGCAATTTCATTTCTCGGGCACCTGATTCTAGACTTACCCCGCAAGGTTCATTGGGAGGCACGCTTGTGATGATTGGGTTCGGTAGATCCGGCCCATTTCGGTTCAATTCTCGGCATACTTCTTTAGGTTAAGCTTATTTTCATGAATCCTTGCCCTCTCCTACTGTTGACCAGTTCTTACCGTTTCTCATCTCAGCTGTGGTGCAAGGTTCGGTGAAGTAAGTGCTCATCTATTACGCCGCTGAGTCAGGCTCACATCTCACTCAGTTCCCGCTGACCTCCAGTACTCACCAAAGTAAGCAAGAGCTTAGACTATGTACTCTAGTACATAAGACATGATCTTCGAAACTTTTTCCATCATCTCCCAGCTCAAAAGCAACTCTATCTTACGTGCGGGAGGTTGGGTGATCGAGGCTGTTCCTAAACATGGTGTTCTATCCTCCCAAATGGGTGCCGGAGCTCCCTATAGGTTCATATTCCCCACAATGCCTTGTTCCGACTGACTGGTATGCTAAAATACAACAAGACCCTCCGGATTCCATGCCAATTTCAGAATTCATGAAAAGAGAAGATCTTGGACGATGTCCTCTGTCGGAAAGTCAAAACCCGTTCACTTGTGCTCTCACTGGGCGGACGTACTCAGCCACCGAGTTTTTCCAAAGATCCGAATCCCTCGCAAAAGCCTACTCCAAGCTACTGGGATGGCTGCCTAACGAAGGAACGCCGTGGGAAAAGGTGGTGGCTATTTTTGCCTTGAACACCGTGAGTAAGTCCTCCAAGTAACGCTCCGCAACATGCTCATCGGCAATATAGATCGATTATATCACGGCGGTGTACGGTGTTCACAGGCTTTCGGGAATTGTAACACCCGCGAACTCTGTATACTCTGCTGCAGAATTCCAACATCAACTTCAATCATCTGGAGCAAAGGCTGTCATCACATGTGTGCCGTTGCTAGACGTTGCATTGCAGGCTTCAAGGGGAGCTGGTATTCCGGACAGCCGGGTGTTCATTCTGGACACTCCCGGATATGAGACAAAGAAGGACACACCCTTTCTGACAATCGAGAGCCTCATCTCAGAAGGCGATAAACTTCCAGAGATAGAGACTTTGAGATGGACAAAAGGTCAAGGAGCTCGCCAGCCCGCGTTCTTATGCTATTCTAGTGGAACGTCTGGGTTACCTGTAAGTCTGGTTCACTTCCTACATACGCTCCATCTGATTGACAATGACACCAGAAAGCGGTGATGATTTCGCATCGTAACGTAATCTCCAACATCTTGCAACACGTTACCTACGAGTCTGTTGGGCGAAAGCAGAAGGGGGTGAAGATCCAGAACGTTCTTGGCTTCCTTCCGTTTAGTCACATATACGGTCTCATTGTTGTGGCTCACACCTCCACATGGCGCGGCGACGGAATATTCGTGCTACCTAAGTATGACTTCCAATGGTTCTTGGAATCGATTCAGAAATATAAGATCGAGCAACTTCTCGTGGTAGGTGATATTCATGCCAGGATTCACTGTGTATTAACCAAAATAGGTACCTCCGATCATTATCAACATGCTGCGGAACAAGGAGACTTGTCGAAAGTATGACCTGAGCAGTGTCCGTTTTGTTTATTGTGGCGCTGCCCCCTTGGGCAAGGAAACAATCGAGGAGATACAGGAGATGTATCCGACGTGGACCATTGCCCAGGCTTACGGTGATTTGAAACATTCTCAAATCGTTCCCGGACACTAACTTTATGCAGGAATGACTGAAACCTCGGTCGTCGTCACTTCGCCAAGCGAACACGATGTGTATCCCAGAGCATCAGGATCTTTGCTACCAGGAGTCAAGGCGAAGATTATGGATTTGAACGGCACAGAAATAACTGAGTATGAAAAGCCCGGAGAGATTCTCGTTCAAAGCCCAGCAGTCGTCCTAGGCTATCTGAACAATGAGTCGGCAACATCAGAAACCTTTGTTCATCATGAAGATGGACGGTGGATCCGAACTGGAGATGAGGGCCTCGTAACATTGGCACCTTCGGGAAACGAGCAGATCGTCATCGTTGACCGCATCAAAGAATTGATCAAGGTCAAGGTGAGTTTCCTTCAAATTTATAGCTCGCTGTCTTTCGAAGACTGACAAATCCAGGGTCATCAAGTTGCTCCAGCAGAATTAGAGGCACACCTTCTATCCCATCCCGCTGTTGCTGACTGCGCAGTCATCCAAACGCCCGACGAGAAGTCTGGAGAAGTGCCGAAGGCGTTCATAGTGAAGGCACCTCAAGTTGTTTCAATGTCAGAGGAAGAGCTTGCTCAAAGGCTCATGGCATACGTTGCAGATCACAAAGCACCTTACAAGTGCATCAAAGGAGGTGTGGAGTTTGTTGAATCGGTCCCTAAAAGCCCCAGTGGCAAAATATTAAGAAGGCTATTGCGAGACAGAGAGAAGGAGTTGAGAAGGAAAGAAGGGACAAAGCTGTAGCGCCACAAGAGGAGACGAGACGTGTTGCGGGTGGAAGATTGTTTTCCAGAATTTGAAAAATGCCTAGAACAGATGAAATACAAGAACGAGAGGAGATTGTTTCCAGAGACTGATATTGACTACAACCTTGATCTGATCGTAGATAGTGGTGAGTTATCCTGAGGGAAGTGTTGAGCGACTGAAGAAGATTAGGTCCAAGTATGACCCGAAGAAAGTCTTCACAGGCCTGATGCCTGGTCCATTTAAGGTTACTGATGTCTGAAAGCAACAGAATACTGGGTAGTCAGTTAAAGGTAATTTTTAGATGGGTCTGAACCAGTATTCTTCGACGGATGAAAACAACGGTACCTCGGATATCGACCAGCCCTACAGTCTGCCAACTGTGAAGATCATCTATATCGCTTGAATAGCTTGAGACTTTCTATCATCTTTCTTTCGAGTAGGCTCCCTACATATAGGTGTTCTTTACGATTCCCGGGTCGTTCAGACCAATCTAGCTCTCACATATTAAGAACTACATACATCATGTTTTCAGCCTAGTCTTTGTAAGTTCTCACTTTATATTCATCCAGCCATTTGTCTTCAATAATCACGAGTTGTGATTCCTGCACTTTCTTGAAGTATTCGTCCTCTGCGGTGTCCTTGTAATCATCTCTGTCAATGTCCCGGAACCCCTCTTTGGCAACAGAACGAGGAGTAATCATCAGTGAGCGTCCTAAATTGTATCAACATCTGTACTGTTTAAAGCAAAAGTAAGTTACGGAATTCTTACCATTTATAGATTTGTCAGTCGCAATCTTCATCATACAATTCGCCACATCTACTTGCTCTCCAAAGTCGATTCCACGGTCAAGCAGCCATTTCTCATATTCCGCCGTACGAATGGCACTTTTGATCCAGCAAGGAGCAACGTAATTGATTCGAATGCCTTGCTCGAAACTGGAACGGCGGGCAGTCCTCATGAACCCTCGCAGTCCATACTTCGTTGCCGTGTATTCCCAGTTACCCTACCATGATGGTCAACGAATTGTCTGGGAGATATGTTGCGTGAGCACTTACCGGCGAATCAATCCACGCCACCATGCTCCCTGTAATGATGAAGCACCGATCGCGCTCTTCAGTGTCAGGTTGCTTCCTGAAATAGTGCACGGCGAGCTTCCAGGTGTACAGTGTTCCCTCCAGGTTGACTTTGACGATGTTCAGGTTGGGCTTAGTTGGCTCTCCATCTGGGTCTATTATATGAAACAGAATCAGTCGTTATTATTTGCTTTAAGAGATGACAAAATAGCTTACCGTCCAAGTTCCAGAGACTATCGCCAGAGCTGCGACTAATTCCAGCATTGGCAATGACCACGTCAACACTGTTATTAGGACTTCGGCTTCTAGCTGTCTCGAACATAGCCTTCTGCTGATCCCAATCACGAATGTCACATTTGACGAAGACTGAACAAGCGCGGTTGGCATTCAACTCTTCTTCAATTACTTTCCCACGCTGTTTGTCGACATCGGCAAAAGTGACAAAGGCGCCAGCAGCGACGAATTCACGAACACAGACTTCGCCCATGCCATTCGCACCTCCTGTGATAACCACAGATTTGTTTTTGACATTCTTGCGATTTGGCGGGACGGTGCAATCGACTGGCCCGGTGTAGGAGTAGCGAGGGAGAGGCATTGCGATAAGTTGGCCTACTAAGCGGAAGAACTAAGTGGAATGATAGTGCGCACAGAGGTGGCGAGGAGAAATAATCATGACCCAAAGTACAACATTGTTCAGCTAGTGACACTGTAGATATTATGCAACTACAGTCAGCGTGTAGGTCCACGGCAGACGCCACTATCCACACCCAGAGGCGATCTTTGTCGCTACCCCGCGTTCCAAGCTCGGAACTCGTTTCCCTCTCATCGGCAATACGAATCGGGATAGCCGTATCCACTCTACTATTACCGAGCGGCACCGGATGACATGATCACAAGGTCATGTTGGAAGATGAAGGATGATCCCAGCAGTCGGCAGTACAGCAGGTAGCTTGGGTACTAGCGGAATTTGGTACAGGCAGCCTGTTGTTGAATTGCCGGACACCGCAACGCCCACGACGTGAGTGATCAAAGTGTCCCCGTTACCATTTAACATTGGAATTGACTGAGGTGATATTACTGGAAACCGCACATTGTTTTATCTGTCCAATAACAAGTTGATATCTTCGATCAAAGATATTCTAGCCCTGGCTGTGCGTCTTCCGTCTAATCCTAAGGTCTTACCATTTTCAAGAGGCTCCTCAAATCGTCCGAAACCATGACTGCCTTTGTCGATGCCCCGGTTCCGAAACACCCAACACCCATACCTAATGGCGATGACATCTTGCGAGTTCCCGCAACAGAACTACCAGAAGTCCCCAATGGCCTGAACGGAATAAGGCGGGCCGCTGATAGCAGCGCAACTGACAGTGACGCCGTCGACGACCCTTTCAAGCTCAGTACCAAGTTCGCCTATACACCGAAGAAACTCAAGGTCTTCACCATCGGCGCGGGCTTCTCGGGGCTGTTGATGGCGCACAAGTTCCAGCACCGATTCCCGGAGATGCGGGAAATCGTCGACCATACCATCTTTGAGGCTCGCAGTGACGTTGGTGGAACGTGGCTTGCAAACGACTACCCGGGCGTCCAGTGTGATGTTCCGGCGCATATTTATGTGAGTACCAAACTACTCTCATACACCTAATATATCACAAACATCTGACAGATCGAAAGGCATTCCCGTTCGATCCCAACCCTGATTGGAGCAGATTCTATGCCAGCGGTGCAGACATTTTGGGTTACATCAAGCACACTGTCAAGAAGTGGAGCTTGGATCGTGACCTTCAGCTCAATACCAAAGTGGTTGGCGCATGGTGGCAAGAAGAGTTGGGTCAATGGAAAGTGACCGTTGAGCATCAAGGCCATCAGAGAGATGAGTACTGCAATGTTTTCATCTCTGCCCAAGGTGTTCTTGTGTACGTGCGCTCCCGCAAATCATTCAGGCGTCTCACTGACAGAACTTCGATTTAGGCACGAGTCTTGGCCCGACATCCCTGGTCTAAAAGACTTCAAGGGACATGTCACACATTCAGCTAGTTGGGATCACAGCTACGACTACTCCAACAAGAGAATAGCAGTCATTGGTAACGGATCCTCGGGTATCCAAATTGTCCCACAGATGGCCAAACTACCAGGAACTGATGTAACAAACTTCATCCGAGGTCCTGCATGGGTATACTACCGAGCCCCCCCTTCGAAGCATCTCGGCCGCGAAGATGATGATCCAAACCCGCGGTACACGGAGGAGGAAAAGAAGCGATTTCATAACCCAGAGTATCATTTGCAACATAGAAAGGGCATCATATCTCGCACCAACAAGTCTTTCTACATCTTTATGAAAGGAGAGAACAATAGGGAGGGAATGAGGCTGGCTGCAGAGCAGATGGCCTCAAAGCTCAACCATGACCCAGCTCTCTGCGAGAAGCTCATCCCGAAGTGGGAGTTGGGTTGTCGGCGGATCACCCCAGGCCCTGGATACTTGGAGTCTTTTCTAAGACCTAACTGTCATCTCACGAATAGTGGCATTACCAAGATCACTGAGAATGCAGTTCACACTGCAGATGGGCAAATCTACGAGTGCGATGTCGGTGAGTCTACCTATCCATAAGAGTTCATATTTCTAGTGACTTTCCTCTGACGCATTGAAGTTGTCTGTGCCACGGGCTTTGATGTCTCTCATCGCCCCCGATATCCGATTGTGGGTAGAAACGGCGTGGACCTGCAGCAGGAATGGGCTGAAGATCCTGAGTCATACATCTCTGTGGCTGTCCCCAAGATCCCCAATTACTTCATGATGATGGGCCCTAACTGTCTCGGTGGTCACGGGTCACTAGTTGAGTCTCTCAACTGGACCGGCGACTACTTTGTCAAGTGGGTAAAAAAGATGGCAACAGAGGACATTCGCTACGTGACGCCAAAGGAAGACAAAGTGAAAGCCTTTATCAAGTATAGCGACGAGATTCACAAGACTCTTGTTTGGAGTGGCGGTTGCAAGAGCTGGTACAAGAGAAACCGGGTTGATGGGCGGGTGACGGCCTTGTTTGGCGGAAGTGCGCAATTGTTTAACCGTATGCTAGGCGACATACGTGGGGAAGATTTTGACATTACATACAACACGACGAACCCATTCCGGTTCATGGGTTCGGGATTCACCGAGTTTGAGATGGATGAGAAGAGCGACCTGTCATGGTATGTAGAGAAGGCAGAGACACTGGTTGAGTAGAAGGAGGGTTATAGAGGTTTCTGCATCATCCGCCAATTCAGCATTGTATGAGCTTGAGACAGACGAGAATTCGAGTCACTAGTCCGCACTATAGACACACTCACATCAGGCCTAATGAAAGACGCAGTAGTAAGAAGCCTCTGTCAGATGTGATGTTCTATCAAAAGAAATGCCACAAACTGCGTGCATTAAGTATCTGATTAGTCCAGTAATTGAACCTAATTAAAGCTGAAAATTGATACTAGAAAGGTCCAGCGGATAATCTGTAAAGGGCTCAAGGAGATCCTGATATTGATTCAACAAGGTCTCATGGAACTGCAAGTTCTCTGGAGACGGAAACCCTCTCGTAGCTGTGCCTTGTTCCTTGTCGGACAGAAGACATTTTGCGATTCGGTTGGTGGAATGAGTGACGAATGGAAATAGTAGCGCCCAGTCATGTGCATCCGCGGAATCCGACATGCCAAGTGTCGCGGAGTGCATTTCCAAATCGTTCGAATGCCCGTTGATGGGCATAGAGAAGAGACCCAGATCGTTCGCACCAAAAGCCATGTTATTGCTGACCGCAACTGTCGAACGTGACCGCCTCAAACGATCGAAGCCTTGCCGAATAACATTGGCCGACGCCCACATGTTCTGAAGCTGGCCAACGGCGTGGGTAAGCACATCGAGGTATTCCTCTGCCTCCTGCGCAAACTGCTCGATTCTGCAGGCTTGTAGCAAGGCTATGAAAGCCGTCCCACTGTACCAGCACGTGATTGCCATTAAAAATCGAGCGTTTCCGCGAGATAGGATATCGCGCAGTATTCGTGCGATACAGGACGCTGCTAGGATTGCTGGCGGCAACGCTTGTGGAAGGTCATGAGCAGACCGCTTCAGATGTAGAATGATGATGGTTGTGAGATAAGGAAGATGTAGTTGATGAACGTCGCGGTCGAAGACGGCCGTCGTCGCCGAACCAATTGGCAGCTGTAGCTCTGTGGGTAGCGAGTGAACCCAGTCGACCAGTTCATGTTGAAGATGAACAGGGAACGGGTATGAAGCCGAGTTAGCCGACTTTGACAAGTACTTGGCTACCCTGCCCACAATGGCGCAAAGACGGATCCAGTATATGAATACCTGCCCTTTGTGCTGAGACACGGGGTCCTGGGGAAAGTCCGAGGGTTGTGGTTCCTGGATATTGCAGTCTTCGGGGTCAATAATGCACGGCTTGCTTTGACATAAAGAGGTAAGTCGTTCTCGAGCCTACACGGGTTATTAATAGATAAGAAGCAGGATGGTTTTGGTAGTCACTAACGAATACGGTCCACCAGATCCTTCTTCGTAAACTCAAATCCATCCTTTCCCTAAGAGGATGATTCTCGGCCGGTTCCCGATGGAGATTCATCTGCTGAGCGTGTCTAATGATAACTGAAGTCCACCACCAAGATGAATGCCTGTGGGCAGTTGACGGTGGGCGAGGAGCCCACCAGTAAAACAGAGTCAACGCCTTGAGTGCAGTGAGACCGTCAGCCTCGTCGTCGTTGTAGAACATTGTCCTTGCCCGATCATAGTACTTCGCTGGCCCATCGTGCGGTACTAACGGCGGCTGAATATGGCTCGCTGCTAGTGCAAGAGCGTTCTCGAGCATGGGGGATCGGGCGATGTCACCCATAAGGGTATCTCGGTCGAGGACCGGGCACCACGGGTAGCAATACTCCCAGTACGTCTCGGCAAAGCTCTGCTGCAGACCACTCTGCGGTGTACCCGGTACGTGGTGTCTGATTTCTATGATGGCTTCGAGTTCCTGTTGCTCAGCGTCGAGTTGATTTTCCGGGCCGTAGACTTGGAGAAATCCCGTGTCGACGTCACCGGCGTGGCTGTGGCAGGTGTCTTCTGTCGGCGAGATGCTTGCTTGAGGCTGCTGGGGGTCAAAGACGGGTAGTGCCCGTGCTGAGCCTGATGGAGTACCAGCTTGTATGCAGTCGTCGTGAAGTGATGACGGGGACTGAAGCTGGTTTTGGGACACGTCAATCTCCACGCGAGCCTGGTTATCGGACAGCTCCTGGGGAACGTCACCATTCTGGTCTGGATGGACTAGTGAGTACACAGTAACTGATCTAGGGAGTTTATACTTACCTAAAGGCGAGCCGTTCTCAGCAACGGCGGTTCTATGTCGCTGTTTTCCGCGCTTGGAGGGGCGGAGGCGACATTCCCGATCTGGAAAGTCACAATTGGTGCACTTGTCGAACCCCGCGTTG
Source organism: Neonectria ditissima (assembly GCA_001305505.1). Lineage (NCBI taxonomy): Eukaryota > Fungi > Ascomycota > Sordariomycetes > Hypocreales > Nectriaceae > Neonectria > Neonectria ditissima. Next base: position 822,520 of record LDPL01000005.1, on the reverse strand, counting down.
TTACGACTCTGAAATAGCAGAGTCAGCAAGCCTCTATCTTGTGAACCAGTCTAGCTTAAGTGAGAGGAAGATGTCTTGCCTGAAGGTCGCATTTAATCTTCTTGGAGTGGCAGAAGACGCAGACCAGCTCCGCACGTTTCCGCTTCGGCTCCCGGGCGCTGAAGTGAAGCCAGTTGTCGACGAGTTCCGGCATACTGAGACTTTCACAGTAACGACGCGGCGGAGGTGTATCGTCGTGTGTTGTCGATGATGGCTATCAGAGTTTGAAAATGACAGAGTCAATTCGGTCCAAGGTTGCAGTCGGCCCCTTTAGTGCATCTCACGTGTGGCCGGGGGAACGCGGGGGTGGAGTGTGGGGATGCGGGGACGTGACGACCTCGGAGGTGTTGATCTTCCCGACACGCCGGCGTCACTGGATTCATCTCAAAGACAAAACAAACCCCGGAGGAAAATTCTACATTAAGCAAAAATACAAGTAAAATATTGCATACTGAGGTATCAGTAGACTGACGAGCATGAGCACATGCAGAATCATCATAAGGAATGGAGGTGATGAGATGCAATGATTTATAATTGGATATCAGTCTAAACCCTCTTTCTATCCCCGGGTTCTATCGCTTCATGAATATTCCCACGCTATGCAACAACTCAAAGTAGAAGTCTCACCACGGCCCTTGGCCTGTTGGCACCCCGTTTGCAAATCAAGCAAAGATAACAATGCGCGCGTTCTCACCATGACATAGCAATTCTCGAACCCCAAAGCAGTTTTTGATGTGCTCCAAAAATCCAGCCTTGGATCGAGCTCGATGGGCCATCCCTTGCAGGATTCGAGTCTCGCTACAGCCAACCGGCACGAGTGACGCAAGGTCTTCAGAAGACAAAAGATGCATGTTGGCCCATTCACTCGTTTCATGGCACCCTCTACACCAAAGCCCTTTCTCGACGACACCAGGATTCTGAATCGATGGGAATGGAACCATGGACGTCTCGAACATTCGGTTGCCGGGCATTATCCGGCTGCTTGGCGATTCGAGAAGTTCCGAGTCTGACTCATCCGAGGACATTTCGTTGTAATATGCGCGCTCGTCTTTCCTGACGCCAATCCTCCGACGTCGGACACACTTCGGTAAGTTTTCTTCTGATCCGTGGATCGAGATGGCGAGCTCTCTGGCCGCTCTTGCGCCAACGACCTCCGAGGGGCCAGCTGGGATACCTACCCAGGCATTTGATCTGGAGATTCGGCTGTGTAGTGTTGGGAGCTGCTTGACTTGGTGCTCGGAGAGCCCAAACAGCTTCTGGGCCTGGTCTTGATAAATCAATCGTAGCGACGGCTTGAAGAGCAAGCAAGCGTGGCAGGCTCTCTTGCACTCTAGCAGGAAGAGGTAGCTGCCGTATTCCTTGCAATAGGCGCAGCGCTGAGACCGAAGGGTTGCTTGGAGCGTCCCAGCAGAATGCAAGTGCAACGTCCTCGTGTATCCCAGTGCTGTCAAAGCCTCTGGTGCGTGTTGGACGAGCTCTCGGTACGCAGGAAAAGCATCGACAATGGCTGTCCCACGGGTGCAGACCCGGGCGATGCGAGAGATGGCCTGAAGATCTAGACCGTCCATGATCATGTGGAGTACCTCGTTGGGGAGCTTGTCGAGGTCTCCGAGAGAGCAAGGTCTGGTAGCAGGCCGGTCATGCAAGACCAGGCGAGGGTGACGCGGGAGCGGAATCCTCATCTTGGTTTGCTCGACGGGTTGATGCGAAAAACGAGCAACGAGCTCCTCGGGGTGGAATTCCTCGAGAGACATGGTGCAAATGAAGTATGAATGCGAACGAGCTTGGGTCGCAAAATGTTGACAAGGTGAAGATGCGCGTAAAAAGCAAGACTGGGAAACACGAGGCTGCTGGGCAGGATGTGATTTGCTATGAGCAACGACGATGCCTTGATGTGGAGGGAAAAATGCGAACAAAGAAGCTTGCTTGGTGGAACGAGAGGTTTGTCAAGTGCGGTGAAAAAAATTGTGTATGGGGAAGAAATGAAGATGGACGTTCAAGAATGAAAGGAAGTCTGGGTCGAGTTTAATACTGAACATTGGTTTCTCTGAACTCTGGAGAGTTTGCCAATACCGCGGGAGTTCAGGAACAACTGTGGGCCTGAACACCCATCGAGAGGTCGTCAAGGTTGTGCTAGCTTTTCAAGTACCCTTTTGTGCTTGGATACCGTTGGAAACCGCGAATTCTAACCTGCGCCTTGCGTGACTGGCTATCAACGGGCGGGCACCTTGTAAACCTGGGTATCGTCGGACGCCTTGCGCCCCTTGGTACTATCGAATGCTCTGCGCGCCTGGCTAGTATCGGATTTCTTGTATGTCTGGTAACGGTGAAGGATTTTCCAGAGCCGAGATGGTCAAGATTTCAAATTCCAACGCCTATATAACGGCGCGTGTCTCCTTCTAAGTATCAATCGCTTTTCCTCACCATCCATCATCATAGCATACTCATAGCTGATTCACCTTTCTACTTCACGTCCTTTCACACTTACGTCCCAATCACAACGGGACTTCGTCCCCACCCGCCCATACCCCAACATCACTTCATCATCATGAAGATCTCTTCTCTCATCGCGGCCTTCGCGGCTGCCACTACCGTGGCATCCATGGCCCTCCCCGTTCCCTCCAGAAACCTCGACCTCAAGGACTTCGACAGCGCCCGTGACCTGAAGAACCTCAGATATGCTCAGCACCGCCAGTACAAGCAGGATCTCAAGGAGTTCAAGGCGGAGCAGAAGGAGAGGCACTACAAGGAAATGCAGGCGGCTTTGGAGTTGAAGAGAGCCAGCGACATCAAGAAGCACGAGCGGATCAAGCACGCCATCGAAATGCGAAAGATGGAGGAGAGGAAGAAGAACGAGGAGGCCCGGGAGGCTTACGAGAGGCGCAAGGCCGAGTCCGCCAGGAAGCAGTTGAAGCTGCTCGAGGCCTACGAGACGCGCAAGGCCGCCAAGTTGTACCCAGGCTACGAGACGCGCAAGGCCGCCAAGTCGAACCCAGCCTACGACCCGCGCAAGGCTGCCAAGTCGAACCCAGCCTACGAGACGCGCAAGGCCGCCAAGTCGAACCCAGCCTACTACCCGCGCAAGGCCGCCAAGTCGAACCCAGCCTACGAGACGCGCAAGGCCGCCAAGTCGAACCCAGCCTACGACCCGCGGAGGGCCCACCAGCTCAACCGCGAGCAGGATTTCCACGGCGCTCCCGAGCCCGAGCCCCGCAGCCGCAAGGTCGTTGGAGCCCGGATCGGCCGGGTCCTCCCCACCGGCCCCACCGGCCCCGGCGGCGACCAGCCCGAGATGCAGGTGAATGTTACCGTCACCATCGATACCCCCGAGGCTGACGCCGAAGATAGCCAGCCCACAAAGCTCTCCCCCGGTGCTGTCATCCCCAACCCTGGCCAGCCCCAACCGAACGTCCCTGATGCGTGGAGCGGCCCCGGTCGCGTCGGCCACCTCGGTCCCCGTGACAAGGTCCCGGACTCCAACAGCGATGACAAGAAGCGCAAAGAGGATGTAGAGTGCTGCTTCCCTATAGGTACCAGAGGCGAGAAAATCAAAACCTTGGGCGACTTGATCAAAGATCCCTGGGGTGGCGTCGTGTACCTATACAAGCTCATTAACCATACCATCATCGACTAGTAGGGAGCCTCATCGAGCAAGCTATTGACGGGTGCGAGGGACGCGGACTCGTCAACGAGGAATGGGCCTAGCCCGTAGACTCTATACTTGGCTTATTGGATAGTGAATCACGGTTTATATTCTTCATCTGCCTTTGTGTGACACACCTGATCGTCATGTTTCCGAGCCAAGTGAAATGGTGGTGTTGTACATGCATCTTGGCCAGTGACGCTGAAATTGGGCCAGTCACGTGGGTCCAGTCACGAGCTTATCTTGACACCTAATTCCTAATTAGTCAATGCCTTATCAGGCCGTCGTCCAACCTCCGCCCTGCCATCCGGAGACGCGGCGTCAGCACCAACACGAAGCTTTTGATGACCGTTGTCTCGTTCCAACATGCGACATGTCGAAGGTAAATGGTTCCCGACGTCGGGCCGGCTGCTCCAGCTGTCGCCGCCGGAAGCGCCGATGCGATGAACAGAAGCCTTCATGTCTGAACTGCCAAAAGTCCGGCAAGGAATGCATCTACCCGACACCGGGGTCGGCATCAAACCCCCTGCGATTCGTTGTCGCCACATCGACAGATCACTACATCATTCCCTTCGATCAAGGCGCCGAGAAGCCACAATTTCTGTACCTCTCGTCTCTTGAGATAGCCAAGCTAAGCCCAGGCTTGGGTGATGCTGAGACCAAGGAGGGGGAGTCGGAAGAGGTGCGTCTTGATGACGTCCATTTGAAACTGCCAATACCCAGCACAATGTCGGAATGGAACTTCAACGACGGCCGAGAATCCCTCTGGAATATTGAGATGTCTTTGATGCAATACTGTGAGTCACCTGAATGCGGCCCTTCTGTCAGCATATCCTCTCAGTGCTGACCGTCCCAGATGTCGAGGTTGTTTGCAGTAGCAGAGTGTACGTACAGACTGACCGGAACTCGTTTCGCACTTTCGTCATGCCGCGGGTGCTGGGCCATCAGGGTCCGCTCCTCTTCACCGTGCTGGCCATCAGCGCTGCCGAGTGGCGTCAGAAATCCATCGGCGACGGAAGAGACTACGGCGCACTTTCAGCTCACTACAAGGTGCAAGCCTTGCACGAATTGCAGTCATGTCTAGCAGACATTCAAAATTCCGAGGAGAACCTGTTGACCTGTGTTCTCTTGTCGTCGTTGGAAATTGCTGAAGGGTCAAAACCGACGTGGCTCAGACACCTCCAGGGAGCTCTCGCTCTCCTTGACAATTTCACCACGTCAATTGACCCGACCGTGGCAAAGTTCGTCTTGCAGTATTTTCGATTTCGCTATATCCTGATGGAGACGACGCGCCCAAAGAATCGCTCGCGACCGCTGAGCTCCGACCCGGACGACTTGTCCTACCACAAGGCGATGAACCGTGTCGCAGAAGCTGAGTATGCGTTCCCTCTCATACATAGCTCTGAGAGTCTCGTAGACGAACACATCGGCTGCTCGATGGAATTAATTGCCATCATCAATCGGATATCGGCCTTGTCTCTGACGGTCGACTCACTAGACGAGCCGAAAATGCCTCTTGATCAGCGACACACAGAATGTCAATCTCTAGAGCACAGGATCTTGCGGATGGCGCCTGAGCCTGCTGACTTGACCAACGACTACCTAGTCAAAAGCGCCGAGTCTTTTCGGGTTTCTACCCAGATTTACCTTCGGCTTACATGCTATCATGCTTCGATAACCCAGCCATCAATCATGGAGCCTCGTCAACGGCTCTTGGCGTGTCTCTCTGACATCATTGTCGAGGGCCAGTCCCGTCGCTCGTTTCCGATGTGGCCCCTGTTTATCGCCGGATGTGTCTGCTCCTCTGATGAAGAACGAAAGACGGTGCTAAACTTGTTTTCCATTCTAGACCGCCAATGGCCCATCAGTAACATATCTGCGGTCTGGAAAGCAGTGAGAACTGTGTGGCACACTCGGGATCTGGCTGTGTTACCTGCGTCATGCAAACAGCAGGACTGGCAAGAAATTATTCACAAATTCGGATGGAAGCTATCGCTATCTTGAACGTTTGGAACTTGGGCAACAGCAACCTCCTTTTTGCACCTCCACAAACGAATCTTTAACATTGTGTTATTGTCTACTGCAAGCTCCGACAGCTCTTCAGTCGTGCCGATCCTCCATATCACGGCAACGCCCCAATTGGAGGTCTGTTCCTCGGAAGTCTCTGACCGACATCGCTGCGGCTTTGCCATGTCGCGCTAGTTGCATAGCCTGTGAGCCATAATTGGCATCATTTTGAAGCCGTGTCCAGAGTCTTTGATCATCATAAGCGTAGCCCAAAAATGAAGTCCTCTCATGCTACTCAGGACTCTGTTTGCTTTCAGAACGAAGACGGCGATATTTCGCATTGCTTCCACGAGTGCAAGATGAAGACTGGCTAGTTCGTCCGCACAGGCGAATCGTCCCCTACATTGATAGCTTGTGTCGAGTCAATCCTGGAGAAACCCTGGCTTCCTGTCGAACTTTGGGGGGATGCCGGCTCTTTAACACAGCGTGCACAGATAGGTTAGTCATGATGATGTCGGTGATCTGTGGTAGCCTGCCAGGACGTCCCTAATAGCTGCATATCTAACCCAAACATAGTTCCAAGAGCTCTCAGAGAGCATCCCACGTCCTCTAAAAGGCACAACAACAAACGAGACGACATCTGGTCAAATCAATTTGGACTGCTCCCCCACTTGGCAGTTCGCTCTATCAAGAGTACGTTTCTGCTATCACGAGATAAAACAAACACGTTTTTTCTCCACAACTCAAGCATCTTGTAAACCTAATGCTTCCATGGTTGCTTAAGGGTCGAATTGGACAAAACAGCCATGCCCGAGTTTGCTCTATCGTTCTGGGCCCGGCACTCGAGCCATCAGGTACCCGACACCAAAACAAGGCTTGTGAGGAAGCTGTTCATCTGCAGGGATAAGACTTTGTATCAGGCTCGTGGATCTGATCTTGGCGATGAATGGACTTCAGGACCTAACGGCAGCCCGTCAATTCGGCTAAAAGCGGACTGGGGAAATAGCAACTTGGCATTAGTGTCGCCACCAAAGGCCCAGGTGAGGTGTGGATGTACTACTAGGTTGACAGCGCAATCATCCAAAGATCTATTGAACAAAGGCTAGACATTAGGCAACTGTGGAAGCATCGGATTTTCAAGATGCTTAAATTGTGGGGAAAAAAACAGTGTTTTTTTTGAACTCGTGATAGTAGCAGCCGCGACCCAGAGCCAGCCGCTCTCCTAGTAGATGTATTGAACTTGAGAAACGATAGGTAGAAAGATAACCAGATAGCCAAAAATGCAGAACTCGCACCCGGCCATAGTTCTTGGTTTGATTAGAATAAAGGAACCATGGCATGCTTCTACGGCGCAAATCTCACCTTCAGCCCATATTGACTTCAATTGGCAAGACTGCTGCTGACTACCCTGGACGGGGACACTGTGGCTTGTAGCGGAGAACATGCAAGGGTACCCTTGATAGCGCCGCAGTGTCGGTTTTCAGAGTCAAGATGGCCGGAGGTGCGAAATTGTCCGAGGGGCCGAGGGCCAATTGAGGGGGCCGAAGCGATCATGTATAACGAGGCTCGTCAATAGTGAATAAGCAAGCACACCACTACAGTGAACTCTACATCTAAGCTTATTGTCACGATCTAAGACCTTGTATTAGTCGGCTTTTGCAATTAACTCAGCTACGGAACTTCCAAGTTCTAACTACAGTACTCCATGCCACGTCTCAGTACAATTGAGACAATTGCTATACAGTCCTCCTTGGAGTCAAACGATGACAGAAATGCAACGGTGGAACTGCAACCTGAACTGACATCACGGAGCTCCTACTCCGTCCTTTCTTGTAAGTAACAAATCCCTGCTTTAATCCGAGCTGGGCTGAGCTGGGCTGAGCTGGACTGGGCTGGACGGGGCTGAGCGCGGGGCTGAGTGAATGATGATCCTTCTCGAGTTCTTGGCGATGGAACCCAAGCTCGTGCCCCATAAAACATCATTGGTGGAGACACGCTTTCCGACCGACTTCGCCACATATATCCGAGCCATCCAGTAGGAAAAGAAGAATCAGAATGCCGAGGCTCTCCAATTTTCCTCCTCACCTTGTCATACGCAGCCTGGATACTAAATCCCGCCGGTCTATCATAACCAGTAGCCCCACACGTTTCACTAAATTTGTACCCTGTCAAAGCAATCAATCATCCGCAGATCTCTGGCTGATTCCAATGTGTTTGAACATGCTGGAGCAGCCGGAAAGTAGTAATGGAATAATTAGCACTGCACGGAACAGTTAGTACTGCTATGGAATAATCTGAGCATCCATAGCCGTTAAATGGATGCTGTCATCCTAGATGACTGTCTCACGGCTAGCTGTATCCCCGCACTCGCACTCATCAGTTGCCGCCAGGAATGCTAGTTGCCGCCAGAAACGCTAGTTGCCGCCAGGAACACATCAGCCCAGTATGCAGTCAGCATACTAATTTTAGCTTAAAGTTTTGAGGACTGTTCCTTCGCTCAGGCAAGTATCTAGGCAATGTCTCTTCTCGACCAGAATACCTACGTAATTGAATTTCAATATGCATGTAGGAGCGGGCTGTGCTACATGCGGATGCGGATCGCTAACTACCTCTGGATTCTTACAAACTTGGTATTCAAGTTCATCTGAGTCTATTATAAAAGGCACGACTCGTCGATATTCCTAGACATCTATCTACAACAAGAGCATCAATCACCTTTTCTCTAAGCAGTCCATCTCCTTGGGGCAACACTTCAACCTTATTTCTTTGAAGATTCGAACTTTGAATCAACAACCCCAGGGCTCTTCTCAAGTCGCCCTACCTCCGAGGCCCTAACCTTTACAATGCCTTCCATTATTCCCTTCGTTTTCCTCGGCCTTGGTAGCTTCCAGCTTGCCGCAAGCCAAATCGTCAACTGCAACTCTTTCGGTATTCCGAATGGTTACCAAGGCCACGACCAGTGGCGCGCATCAACCAAGGATTGTGCTGAAGCTACCAACCAGCTGGAGGCGCACTTTGGCGAAGTCGTCCCAGAGGCTTCGAGTGGCTGCGTCTCCCTGGCAATCTCGGGCGACTGCGAAGTCTCCATGTGCGACTCTTCAGACGTCCGTAGGGCCATCTACTACGAGTCAGTGTGGACGGCAGCTAGAATCGTCCACGCTAGACACAAGGCGGACGGAAACGTCGCGGGATACGTGTCGATCGACGATTATAGCGACGCCGGTGGCTTTAAAACGTTTGTCAAGGTCGCTCGGAAGGATACGCCCAACCCCCAGGGAAAGCGAAGAAGACGCGGTCTGTCTGGGCGAAGCGGCGTATCGACTCTGAACGAGCGGGAGGAAAGCAAGCAGACAGAGGTTCGCACTTTGCCAGGCGAGGATGGCGAGTATCCGCAGGTGAATAAGCGTGCAAACAACGACTGGTGGAGCAAGGAAAGGAGGAACATCCCCAACACAGGGTTGTACGCAAACATCCGCGCCGCGTGGGGACCTGATGAGACCATCGCGACTGACCAACTCGAGAACGGCATGGAAAATCTACTTGTCGACTGGAACAATGCGCAGGGCAATCCCTCGAGTCTCCGACCGGCGGCGTATATGGCCCCCGGCGAGATGATGGTTCAGTTCGAGTGGGCCGCGCACAACAACCATAACGTCAACGATGTTACGTACGAGGAGAGAATCGAGATTCTGCATTGGGCGGTCCAGGAGCGCCAGATCTACGGCGACCAGGAGAACTTCTCCATGCAGATTCGACGAGGCGACGAAAGCGTCGGGCATCTTATCATCCGCGTCTTCTGGGCGGGACTGAACGATGCGTTGGCTGGCGTCTGCGGCTGAGTTGCTTGGTTGGTGGAATAGCGGGTCTGCTTGATGACATTCGAAGCCGTTTTGGAATGGCGTTTGTGGATTTATGTATAGTGGCAGTCCAGCGAGAGTTAAACACACATAAAGAGTATGAAGAAGAGTCGCAATGGTCAGAAGTCATAAAGAGTTTTTTTGTCCAAACCAGTTGCCTCATGTTGTCTTCTTTCCCCAGAACCGTGTACATGAAAATGAAGCATTAGAAGAGATACACGATACTGTTCTCACCTTGGCCGCTCGGCGGGCAAGCCCTGAGCTGGTCCAGAGACTCATCGATGGAGGTTCTGATGTCCATGCGCAGATGATACAAGACGAAGCACGCTTTCTGGATATCGAGAACGCCACCCTGAGTGTCATTGCACCTTTTACCAGCAGCATGTACGCGAGCTTTGATGCGATCAAGGTCCTTCTTAATCGCCGAGGGGCTGGTGTTGATATCCCAGACATGGTATCCAGTCGCGACAGTCGAGGAAGTTTACCTATTTATTGGGCTGCTGAAAATCCATTAAAGCAGCCGAAGTTCAAGGGAATGGTACAACGCATCCTCAGCACTTTGGAGCTTCTCTTGGAAAAGGATCTCGCAATAATCAACACTCAGAACAATGACGGCAACGCGCCTTTGCATAACGCTAGCCCAAGGGACGGCATACTGGGCAAAGAGTACACCAAGGTTTTCAAGTTCCTGTGCAACAGAGGCGCAGATGCAAGCTTGCGGAACAACGAGGGGGAAACGCCGCTGCATCGCTTGTGCTATTGCACGCATGGCGGCATGCCCATCGGCGCCGCTGCTAAAGCCATCGTGCTAGAGCACGGCGCAAAGACGACTGATGCTGACGCTGATGGGAAAACACCGCTTCACCATGCGGCTCGCAACTTAAACAATGCCGATGCGGTAGACTTTCTGCTGGCGCATGGTGCTGACGTGGCTGCGAAACCCGGCAAACAAAACACGCCGCTACACGAAGCTACGCAAGGGGATTACTTGTCGATGGGAACCAGAGATGACTGCGGATGATAGGATCAAATTGTAGGATCACATGACGGCAAAACTGGATATTGTGGGCGGAGGTGGGTTGATGGATGAACCGAATGCAGATGGGAAGGCCCCACGAGAGCTTCGTGAGAAATGGAGAAGCCACTGGAGGGAAGTCTATGAGACAACGCTGGCGATACGAGACGGGACCTGAAGAGGTAGAGGGCAAGGGAGAGGGAGAGGGAAAGGAAGAGCAGGTTTGACTCGCAGGAAACTATGATGTTGAGGATCAGTATTTGAATGGCGAAGCATTGGGATAGCTCATTTCCACGTTCTTATAACTTGGCAGAGCAGAATATAGCTGACCGAACGAAAGATTCTGCTGCGCCCCGATCGGCTCTTAGAAGCGATTGCTACTATCACGAGTTCGAAAAAAAGAGAGTTGAACGAATAATTCATTTCCATACATTTCCATCCCCATCTTCCGAACTCCATTTGTCTCAACAAATCAGGACCATGCTGAGCCTCCTCGGCCGCACTCCTCGGCCGCAAAATGTACCGTCCTCAGAACCAGGCATTATTAGACTTTAAAGGCCGAGATCTGCTGTATGAAATTCAGGCTTTAGTCCTCCGCCCTTTTGTCAACTGCTCGATTCCCGTCGTCGTCTCCGTATGTTCCACATTCAGGTCTCGGTGCTTGACAAATGCACTGGCAAGCAGAGCAACAGCTGCAAGGCATGTGTACATGATGAACATGTTCCTCATACTCCAAGAAAAAGCCTCGGAAACCACCTGGCGCTGCGAAGCGTCTTTGATCGATGAGGTTATACCCACGTTTGCCGCAGCCTGGCTGCCCGATAAAGCCTCACGCGTAGATTTGTCAAGACCTGCAGCAATGAACGAAGACTGCCGAGCATCCATGCTGTTCTGGAACGCCACGCCACCGACCACGACAGATAGCGCCATGGCGACGTTGCGGACAAAACCCAAAGCCGCTGTAGCTGCTGCGGTATCGGCCTGGCTGACAGTGTTTTGGATAGCGATCATGGGGCCTTGGAATAGAAGCGCCGGGCCAAGAGCACCGACAATCTCCAGCCCGACGACGACTGAAACGGAAGTATGGGTACCAAGACTGATGTAGAGCCCGGTTCCGAGTGTCATGAAGGCGGCACCAGCCCAGATGGACTCCCTGTAACGGCCGGTGCGATGAATGTAGACACCGGCCAGAATCTCAACGACGGCTTGCGTCACAATGAGCGGGAGCATCAGAACACCACTCCGAAGGGGTGAGGCTTGCTGCACGCTTTGGAAAAACAGCGGAAGGTAGTACTCCCCCCCAACGAGGATCATAGCTTGCGAAGAGGCGACGAGGAATGTGGCATTGTTGGACCAATTCTTGAAAACGTCGAGCGGGATGATCGGATATTTGGCAAGGCGCTGCTCGGTGAAGATGAAGAAACCGATCATGAGCGTCCCAAATACCAGGAGGCAGATGACCTTGGGGCTGCTCCAAGGAAATATCGCACCGCCGAGGTCCAGTCCGACGAGAAGGAGAAGCGTAATAGCCAGGATGGAAATCGTGCCGATCCAGTCAATGGCCTTTGCACCGTCGACTAGCTTTGTTCGAGGATTGTGCACATCCAGAAAAACGAGCAACAGGCCGAACGTGATACCGCAAATGGGGAGGTTGATCCAAAAACACCACCGCCAGCTCGCGAACTCGGTGAAAGCGCCGCCGAGCAGAGGCCCAACAGAGCCAGCAAAAGCCCATATAAACCCTATAAGGCCCATGTATAGCGAGCGCTTCCGCACGCTGAAGAGGTCCGAAATGGTGATAGTCACCAGCTGCGAAAGACCGCCGCAACCAGCGCCCTGCAGCGCCCGACCGGCAATCAACATCGTCATGTTGGTGCTCAACGCCGCCAAAACGCTGGCGGCCGCGAAGAGAGCGACCGCGATGAGAAGCAAGGACTTGCGGCCCCAGATGTCGCTGCATTTGGACCATATCGGGCTCGTGGCAGCCGTGGCCAGCATGTAGGCGCCGCCGATCCAGACGTAGCCTACGGCCGAATGCAGTTCGGCAGATATTCTAGGTATGGCTATTGCGACAATTGTTGAATCGAGAGCAGCGACTAAGAGTGAGAGCTACAAGAGGTAATCAGTCAGGTTGTCTCGCTTTGCCACAGGTAGAGTTACATAGAGCCCGGACAAGATCGCGTAGAGACGCAACTTGGTTCGGGGCTTGGGAGACTCATCTAGATCTAGAGGTTCGACGGGGATGGCGTTGGAGGCATTTTCCGGGCCAATTGGTGGTTTGGGCTGATGCGTAGGAGCCTTCAAAGGCGTGATGGTATCCATAGCGATGCACTGGAACTTCAGCCGTGAGGTCTTGTGTGGGTTTTTTTTCTTGTGGAAGGAACCGTTAAATTTCAAGCCAAGTCTAATGAAAGATGTGTCTCGGCGAGTTTCCTTCCTATAAAAAGAACTGTTCAATGAGTTTCTTTTCACTTGTTTGTACGTGGACCTGAGCTGGCTATACGTCTGGGCATTTTATTCATCCTCTGTCCAACATGAGTCACACGCCGATGTACATAGCAACGAAACACCAAGGATGAGGGGGAGGATGATGCTCGCTAAGAACATGACGTTACAACGACCGGGGCTGAAAATCCCACAACAATGTCCGCCACTAGAAATTGACCGGCTAAAGTGGACGCTGTCTGGACCTGCCCGGGTAATATGCTGAGCACCCTAACCTAGCATCCTACCATGCAACAATTACTCATCATTCATAGCATTTTTGCTCTCTATCCAACCATACAGAAAGTAATCCAAACCACTCTTTGTCCTTGGCGATGTCGGCAGGCATTACCTCTCCTGCCTTAGATTGCCTGCACTTTCATGCGGCTCACTAGGCCGTGGATGGAAGGCAGCTCACCGCTCGGATTTATCCCTCCCCGGCTACCGAAGCACATAGCCATTGTCGAACTTAGCCCAAGCTTGGCGAAAGCTTAGCTTAGAAGAGTAAGAGTGGATCAGCTCAGCGGTGTATCAGCCCAGCTCAGCCAGCGCAGCCCTCATCAGCTTTCTGCTTACCCTTTCCCCTGAGCAGTCCTCTACTCGCTCTTGACCCTATTTCTAGGCCCTTAACTTCTAGACTATTCCTTATCAGCCTATTTACCTACTCTCATGAAAGTCATAGAAACTCTAACCAGAAGGCTACCTTAATCCTCGTTTAGGACTAGAATCCCAAATCTAGGCCCCTTAGCATAAGTCCTAGAATTAGGCTATTATTAAATCCTTCCTTCTATAGAAATAGTATACTAGCCTATAATACTCCTTACCCCTAAGGTATAGTTATATTATATTACCTTATCTAACTCGCAGTAGTATCCTTCCCCCTTCTATTCGCTCCTAGGCTTCTCTCTAGTATTTAGACTTAAATTCCTCTATAAAGATACTAAACTTCCTTTCCTTATCTATTTACTCCTAGACCTTACTATAGTATTAAGAGTTAAATCCCTTCATAAAAACTCTAACTTCATTTGTTCTTTTATTTACTCATCCCATCTTATTACCACTATACAATAGGGAAAGCTAAAAGCACAGCTAATACCCTCTGCCTAGGCTGCAAAAGGAGCTCAGAGAAAGAAAGCAACATCATGAATAGGGAATTAGTTCTAAGGAAGCTCTAGCCTACAGTAGAACAGAGCTACGCCAAGAAGGTACAACCTATGAGTGAAATCTTACGACTTTATACAAATAGCTAGAGGAAATAGTGGCGTTGAATGCCTGTATTTCCTTTGCCCGTCTTTCAAGTTTTTCGAGTGAATAGCGGTTGACGTTGACATATTGCATGTGAGTAGGAAATACTAAACTAAATACAAGGATGAGTGTCATTCACAGCAATCTGCTGGCGAGGAGCAAGACCTGTCAACAGGCTTAGCCATGATTCACACCGCTCAATCTATAGAATTATCACAACCAAATCACAGGCTTAACGGCTGGCTGGTTGGGATGTGAACATTGTCAAATGAACCGACTTTACTATTCTAAGGGCTGCTTACTTCCAGGCCGAGTCATATCAGTCATCCGCAGGGCACGAGCGGGCCATTTACGACCCTGATTTTCCCTTGCCTCCGTGTCTCGCGTCTCGCGTCTCGCGCTGCTCCTCGAAGTATCAAGTCAAGGCTTGCAGTATCATAATGTAGCACAGTAGGTTTAGGCTTTGTGTCCTAGAACAGTCTTTTGAGATGCTGTCCGATATCAACCAATTGCAGTCACATGCGTGGAAAGGGTAAATTGGAATACCGCAATCCAGGCTATTTTGAGTGAGATCGTACATCTCCTTCTGAGTCACCAAGTCCCGACGTGCTCACTGGACTGGGTATTTTACGTTTGCCAATATCTAGCTTTTCCACCATCTCCATCGTCTAGCTTTCCCATCATCGTCTGGCTTTCCCAGTTGCGTCCCAAGGGGTTCTACTTGAGGCGAAAAGGCATTTTATTTTCCTGGCGCAGTAGAACATTGGTATCTTAAGTGCGCTTGGGTACCGTGTCTATCCGCTCTTTCGGCTGGCTTCTTACAGTTTACAGTGTCAAGCTGCGCGGGCAGAGTTACCAAAAGCTCAAATAGACGCAAGGTTCCACGCGAACCCTCCGCGATTGTTTCTGGAAAAGGATAATAGTGGCAAAGGTCGCACGGCCGTGGGTATAAATAGCCTCCGAGGTCCTCATCTTCCGATTGTTCCTGCATTCAACACGCAGCCGCATCAACAACTTCCCACACCATGTCTGTATTCACGGAGCATTCAGAACTCAATGGGCTGCCACCGACGTCGCGCCCCCAAGCAGGATACACACGAGAAGAAGCCCTATGGAGATATCGCACCGACTTGGAGGGCGAACATCGGCACCTGAGTCGTCTCCGCGCCGCCACAATCCCCTACAGGACACCGCTGGGAGGCAGTCCGATTCCCGACATGGATGTAGCAGACGTGCTCGACGCCTGTAATAAGTCGGTCGCCGTCTACATCCCACCTCCGAGGGTTGGTCGCTGCGATGCGATGTATCTACTCTTCCACAACTACTTATATCGTCGGTGGTTCCGCCCGTACCAAAGCGAAATCGAGCTAGACCGCTTTCTCTGCAAGACCATCGTACCATCAAATGTACCAAACGAGCCTTTAACTTCCGAGACGACGATTGGCAACTTTATCTCGCTGAACGGGGCCATATGTGCACACGTCAAGGCTAAGCATGGCACATACGATCAGCTAGTTGCTGCTGGCCAGCGAGTACAGTCATTCTCATCAGGCGACGACCACAGACTACACATGCTCCAGCCACTCTTCCAAGCCGTGCTTATTATCGCCTGTTCCCGAAGCTACACCTCTCACGAGGATTCTACCACCATCGGCCAGTTCCCAGTACTTCTCGTACGCACAGGTGTGGAAGAAGGCCTTAGTGCACCCATCACGTTTGAAGGCATCGCTGGCGGATCAGCGTCTGCTCGTTACGTCGAAACGACGCTTGAGAAGGCCGCCGACTTTGTCATGAGCTTGGAGGCTCGGGAGGCGGCTGTATTCGGTCTCCAGCCGGACCCCGAAGCCGCCTGGGAGAGTTACTTGAAAGGTCGGAAGTACTGGATGGGACCATACGAATTAGACATAGCAGACGGGCCGATTGCTGGGCCCAGCTCCAAGTTCGTGGACTGTGAGAAATATACAGCGTGGGGTGGTTACGGCTGGGAAGTGGATAGGATCTCGACGGACCTGGAAGAACGGTTCCTGAGGTGGCAAAGGAGGGAAATGACAGACCAGTATCCAATAACTATAAGTTGAGGAGGCTCATACTGTCGCTGCCCACGGTATCTTGGGTAGGAGCATCCAGCTAACTCCCAGCACTTGCCTTGAGGAGATCTAGCAACGCTTAATTCAACGACAACCTACCCACACACAGCGCTTCCTCGTCCTCTTTGTTCACTTGCCTCTGTCTGTTTTTCTGTCCATCATCGAGGCTTAAATCCCAATTTCACCCGCGCTCACTGTCTTGCCCCAACCATGTCGTCAGTCATCTCCCTACAGTATCCAGACCAAGTTGCCAAGGGCAAGGAGGCATATGCCAAGATGGCGCGAGAGATTGACCGGAACGGATACACGATCCGTCTTTTGCCCCCTATCATGCCGCACTATGTAATCAAGCTGGAATCGCCCGCCGAGGCGTGCATTTCGTCAGGGCAGCGGGATTGGCTCGTGGAAGCAGAAGCACCGACTAACAAATATGTCCTTGCACTGACTTCAAACGCCGATTGGATGCAAGTGAAAAAAGAAAAACAGGCCATGTATCAAAACTATATTGATACAGACGGACAAGTTATTCTCTGTATGAACAACTATGCGGATCGCGACATACTCTACAAAAGGCCTGGGCAAATCTTCTGGAGCGATACTATGGCCGTGGCCTTTCACCGAGTTGTGGCACGGCATAGCGGCAACACTAAAGACCTACAATCGATATGGCGCCTCAATATCGCAAACCAGGTAAGCTTTTCCCCTAGGTCGTTTAGATCATTTATCGTTAATGCTCCACGCTAGACCACCAAGGATATAATCAGCACGATTTGCGGCACGGACCTGAAGAAGGCTACGTATCTTCAGGCCGGTGACGATAGATTCTTTGCTCTTCTTGGCTCCGAACACGGCAGGGGCCCTGCGAGAATGCTGGCCACATACCCCGAGATGTTCGGCCGTCGAATCATTGCCTCGGTGCACATTTTCCCGTGGGGTACGCTCCCAAGCCTCCACTAGAAGCTGGAGGTGGTAGAGACAACTCCGCCGCCCGACCGCCCGCTGTCGAGGAAGGAAATGCGAAAGCATAGAAAGACGGCCTCTAAGTCCTCGCTGGGATCCAACTATTCCGAAATGTAAGGAGGCTTAGTTGGAATGCAGACATGTCGGTTAGTATGCTTATGTAGTTGCCTGTATGACTCTACAATGTTTGCGAATCATCGGCTAGTATAGATAGAAGACCACTGTGTATAGATACTCAAATGGGAAGAAACTTTGTCAGTATCTAAGCCCAGAGCCCGAATGCTTGATGTGCTTGTCTAAATGTATACTCTTCGCTATTGCCGGTAGAGGTATGTATTGTGCGTGTATATATCCCCTGCCTGACTTAAAGCTATCTGCGAGCGCCTCTTTAACGCGCAATCATCCTGGCCTCTAAAGCATCGTCTCGTCGGCTGATATTAGTGCCCAAGGTGTCGGTAATAGTGAGGGCATTTTCACCCTGCGGAATCTAGGAGGCCGACGATATCTACAACGTGGTCTTCTAGATTTATTAGCTCTAGAGCAGTTATGGCGGGAAACTAGTTGCTGACTATATCTTAAATCAACGTTGCGTTTGGATGCATCACCTTTCTTTGAATCACTGCTCCGCGGGAGAATATTACCCATGCATTTTGAGAGTAACAGGCATAGCGAATCCCGTGTGGATATACTCGCACATACTGCGTACACGCGGATTGATCCCGATATTTCGCCTCGGAAAGACCTCAAACAAATGGCTGAATGTCCACCCACGCTGAGGAATCTAGTCGTTGGGTCCTCAAAGAACCCTTTTTGAAGTCCTTCTGTCCATGTGACGACAAGTAACTGCCGGGATCGACAAACAGCGCTCGCTTCTCGCCCCAGCTCGGCGTCTCGCTTCTTCGTCTCGGCCTCCTCCACCGTGTTGAAAAACAGCGTATAGAAAAGCTTTTATTTTAACTTTCCTGATTCCGGGTTTTCTTCAGGTCTAACGTCTAACTAGATAGACTTTTTTCTAGTAGAACCCCCTAAACCCTCTGTCATACGATGTGGGGTGACTGATTACATGTCTTATTCCTTGGGTGTGATGGATTGAAGGATCTCAGCGTAGGAACGCTCGCATCGAATGCCTCGTCTATTGTCCGTGAAGTAGCGAAAAAAGATGTCTCGCAAACGCCTGGTCCATGTCCATGGCATAAGAGGCAAAGCTGGGTCGAAGGAGGTCCTCAAGGGAGTCGTCCATTGCAAATTGCGTGTTGAGCGGCACAATGGGCGTTTAGAATGCAGCGTCCGCTGAATGATTGGACAAGAGTCCCTGAGCGGTAACCCGATTTTGCTGCTGTTCTAGCTTTATAGCTCGCTTGGTAGCTGATCGGGATCTCAAAACTTGGCGCTTGCCTACTCCAGACAACTATGCATATCGTCGCTTAGCTCGACGGAAATTCTCAGCGTCTTCTAAGGCTCTGGGGCATCTGCGTGAAACTGACACCTGTCTCCGGGAGACCCCTCTGGAACTGGCCGACGGATGGGTAGGAGGGGCGGCTGCCGGGGCTATCGGAGGCCAGACGATGGGGATTTTCCATGAATTAATAAGATCCTGTAGGTGAGAAAAGTCAGTAACGATTCTCTCCTTCACTCTCTGCCTTCGGTAAATTACGTACTAGTGTATCATCTGTAGGGGAGCCTGTAGAAAGACATGCGCTTACTTCAGGAGATGACATATTACACCCTTTTAGCATATCCTCAGCATGGCGAATTAGCTTGAAAAGAGAATCCTACGCCAGGTAAGTATACATAAGGCTATTAGTAAAGGATCACTTACTACCACTCCTGGCATGCGTTCGAACACGTCCTTGGGCGGAATGGATTCTTTGTTGCACATACGCATCACAACGTCGTCCCAGTCGGTTACCGGCTTGCTCTCACCCCCCATCTTCTTGAAAAATGAGGCATCATCCCCCAACTCTTCCAACGAGCTGAGAAACATACCCAACAGGGCCTTGTTATCATTCGACAACCACGATGAGACGAGGCTTCCAACATCCTTACCGTCGGTCAATTCGTCTACGATGAACTGGACGGCCAAGTCGTCCGGTGACGGCGCGTTGTAAGAACCAATGCGTCCCATCAGGTTTTGAGCTTTGGTCTGCAAGGCAATCCGCTGGTGGATGCAGGCATCCACAGACATCGGATCTTGGGCCATCGAGGCAGAAGTATCGTTTCGATCTAGAGTAGCGAGGAAGCTATCCAACGGGAGAGCTATAGTGAGCTAACAGCAGCCTGGTCAGCATGGCATTGGATCAAATCGCCCCGGCGTAGACTCACTTGCATGGTTCGCTTAGGTGATGCTGGGCAACTTGCAGTATGTGGGAGGACGGTGTTGGGGTGAGATGCTGGGTTGGAAAGGCAATTGGTCGCCTTATGTATCTTCAGGCTCCTGGAACGGGACGTGACGTCCGCGTTGGCACAACATGCCGTAGGCCCGCCAGGGGCTCAACTCCTCAGCTGGCATGGTTCTAGATTATGGCCATGGATAGGATGGAACCTTTAGGTAGGCGCCTAGCGTGAGATTGATGCTCGTAGCGACGTACGAGAATCAATCCACGCTAAAAGGGCAGCCACCCAAGCCATCCAAGCCGTCCACTGTGTATGGAAAGCGTCCCCCCTGGTCGCCAGACACATCATTTCAGGTCGGGTATTTGACCGCTACGGCACCTACCTTACGACATTACCGGGCGCTTGATTGCATGACCGCAAAAAAGGGGCTCAGCTGATGAGCGAGCCAGTCATACAAAGTTGGCCAGACACCCGGCATGTACACTCCGAGACACTGTCTGAGCTTACACAAATCCTTGGCGGATTTATAATCGATTCTTCGACGTGATCAAGGTTTCTTGTATAATATGGCAACTACATACACCAACAGCCGTTGATCTGGTGCGGCTCCATTGCGCGCTGCCTGCGCATAATCACTCGTTCACTCATCGCGTCTGACAAAGCACTGGGCTTGGGCGTTCGACATTTCCTCTAGCATTCGCTGGACCCAGTGAGTTGCTCAGTGGGACTACCTCACGGTGGCCCATCTTAGCTTACTTTGGAGGCAATGCTAGCCATCAGGCCAAAAAGAATTCCAGCTTCCACCTTAACCCGGCTGTTCGGTGGGACATGAATGTATGTTCCGGTCTTCCACATTATCTCAGACCATCTGCTATCCTGAGTAGATAGAGTAGAGACAATAGGCTCATAGTCCCTGTCACTATGGACCACGGCGAGACCGCTGGCTGGTTTCGGCATGGATGGATAGCTCCGTAGGTAACCTAGTGGGATAATGATGATCGTCTGGTTTGTGTGTGCACGAAGTGTTCCACCGCTCATCATTATGAACGGACTATGATGCCTCACGAGAGTCCCAGTGCCGTGAGACTCTAGGTCGGGTATGAGATTCTTTCCCTAAAGACCGGTCAACAAGCTACCAAAAAAATGCCGCTCCCACATACATGCTGGTTTCTGAAGGCGTAGTAGATTTCCGCGTGGGTTTGTGTCGCGTTGTACTCATGCATCCTCATTCCTCCGGCCTCAGACGTCTTGAAGAATGTGCTCTCTTTATGTTCGTGACAGGCTTGGACAGCCAGTTTGCCAATATCCGGGTTTGCTTCGAGGACAACTGCCTTATCCATCGGGTTTGAACTCTGCTAGCTGCGCTTCCCGGTCAGATGGAAATGGAAAAGGCGAGGACGGGCCTCGGGCACACTTCGTTCTCGTATTGAGGGTAGTTTAGGTCTAGAATTGAAGGCCATGGACTTCGTCGCGGCTCTAGCGTACGGAGACGTGGGCATCCGGCTAAACTGCTGGCGTGGGGTCACGGGACTAGGGACGGGATTGCGACAAAGGTCATTTTTGTGCTAATTAAGCTACTCACATCTAGACTAGGTCTACCTGTGGCAATACAGCAACGGCCAAGTGTCACCCATCACGAGGCACTGGGTCCTGCCTCACTCTGGATACAGTAAACGACTGGGAGGTTTTAGCTTTGTAGATGACGTGGTGAAGAATAGTGACCAACTCATTTTGCCTTTACCGCGCCAACTGTTGATCACCCGCATCCCCGCTTCAGCGCACATTCCGTGAACCCGTTGTTCATCATGTTTGTAGGATGTAAAGCAGTCCAAGGTGGTTCCCTTCGTATATGTATGGCCGAATTGAACGTCCTCCTTGGCAACGAACCTGACTGCATGGCAAAGACTTGCTGAGTCTGTTCCGAGGGAACAATTCAAGTCCCACTTATCTCTGGTGAAGATATCCTGTCCAGCCAGTCTGTTAGCGATGCTCCTAAACGATTCTATGAAACCCTAGAAGGCGGGGTTGTGGTATGCATGCTCGATCTTTTCCCTGTGGACAATTGTATGCGCGTCCTGGCCGAAGAGGAGAGCATCCTGTGGGCCTAGCTCGCTACGCCATCCTTGAAGATCTTTAACTGCCTCAGCGGGTGGTTTGTTGCAAATGGTGGACCCGAGGGACAGAAAAAGGCGAGGCTCCGGAATCTGATGGCATTTCTTCATTCCGTCATCAAAAGTTCCATGAAGGCCGATGACGTAGACCTTCGAAGAGTCGAATTTTCTGGCAAGCGTCGGAATGTTGTGAGATAAGGAAGGACGATTGATGTCAATGGCAATGTAGGTACACATAACACCCGCCTCTTGCAGCATGTTAAGTATGAATTCTGCCTTCTGCAATGAACTAGGAAGATGTCAGCTCCGCTCGATGGGCCCATTCAGCACACTGGCAGACTGACCCTGCGCCGATATCAACAATCTTCACACCAGGAGGGCATTTCCCGACGATTCCTTGAGTGTTCATTTTGAGAATGGCAAGCTCTTCATGTGTCTGGTAGTATTCTTGAGCTTCGCTGGCCTTTGACCAATCGGGCGAGTGCGCGTAAAAGACGGACTTCTCAAATGGCTTCCCGGACATGAGGTTCTGCACAAACTTCTTTTCGAGTGACTTCACAGACTCGAGTCCTCCGATATCAAGGACTCCGCCGTGTTTACAAGGACGCCAATCGTGTGGGCTTGCCGTAGTGGACATCGTCGCGTGCGTTGACTTGAAGAGAGAAGAAGGAAAAGAAGCAAGGTAAGGAGGTGAAAGTGGTAGAACAGCCAGCCAAGGAGTAGGAAGCCGTAGAGGGTGGAATAAACAGAGAGTCGGGATGGAAGGAGGGGGGGCCTGGGTGGGAGAACCTATTCAGTCTAGCTGCAGGCGCTGTTGCAGATACGACTTTCTTATCCCTTGGCGGATTTTCCCCCATCTTGCTGACTAGGAGGGGACGCAAGTAAGACATCTGCCGCTGATTGTGTACTTGTGACTTCATATGGGAAGGGCGCCGAGTAGCAAGTGTCTGGATCCACAGACCGGCCGCACAGTCATGTAACGAGAGGTAATCAAGGCGGTGGCTAGAAGCACGGTGACAAATGGTGAGATATTTACATATGTAGCTACTAATGCAAGATTCACTTCCTGGTCTGGGAAATCAGTTGCGAGCCTATGGGGAAGTAACATTTTCCCATTCATTATCGCCTTCCTCTCCGTCCTCCTCGCTAGAGGCTGCTGAGTCACTCTGATCCGAGTCCCCTTCCTCCGCTTCTTGTTGTGGCATCCGACATACTGCTTGGGGCATTGGTATAGAATGGAGGCTGATTGGAGGTGGACAGGGCCAGCTACAATGCAACCAGGTCTCGTACAGACAAGCGACGATATCCCTGGTTTCGTTCCCGGATGGTGCATTAATTCTGCGCTGGGTGCATTTGTCCTGACAAAACCCGAATGCCTTAGGAATCAAGTCTTTTGCAGGAGAAGTGACTGCCCACAAGAGCTCGTCGCCGTCGAAGGGGGTAAGCTTTCTGAAGTCGATGATAGCAACCCTCATATCCTTCGTGGTTGGGGAGCGGAGTAAACCTGGGGAAAACCGCAGTTGTCGGACCTGGGCAGATGGTCGAGCATCTTTCGTAGAGTATTTCGCCTCAAGGGCATCGAGACGCATATTCAGCGACTCTTCGGTGAGATTGGACTCGAGAACAATGTTGACCTGTAGCTTTGCTTCCAGCTTGGTGATGAAGTAATGAAAGAGTAGCAATTGGGTTTCTGTGTACTCCGTTCCAGGTTGAAGGAAGGCGAATTCGACAGTAGTGGGGGACAAGCCTAGGCCCTGGTAGAGTACTCTAACGCGGGTTTCCATGAGAGCTTGACAACTTGCTCGTGGCCTTGGAGCTTGGGTCAGATAAGGAGCGAGCTTAGAAAGTCGCCTTGGTGGGAAAGGAGGATGAGGATATGCGACAGCTCTCAGAGCACGTGAAGGAGACGCACCACGTTAGTTTTCTGTATCCACATCCAAGGACCGCCGTGTTGGCCAGGCTTGGGATTTCCTGCCAGCGCATACGTGCTAAAGTCGTGCAAGGTCAGGGCACTAGCGCGACTTGACGCTCGAACGAGCTACGAGCATCGAGTTACAGACAGTAGTGGGAGGCACCTCATACCCCAGCTCCCACTAGCGCAACTTGATGCTCGAACGAGCTACGAGCATCAAGTTACAGACAGTAGTGGGAGGCACCTCATGCCCAAGCTCCCACTAGCGCAACTTGATGCTCGAACGAGCTACGAGCATCACGTCACCTTGGTTGGGCCGATGCCCTGGCTTCTCCTATCTCACATCAAGCAAGGGGCCGCGAGAGACGGGCGTACCCATGGCTGGTTTTTGGCGCCGTTGTATTCCTTGCCAGCTGGAATAGCCGGTCAACACATGCCAGATGACGCCTCGTCGTCTGGCGCGCGACCCTTCATCCTTCACCTTCAACACAATAATGGGTATCAATCACAGCCAAGTCGTGGCGAACCACCTGCTTCAAGCATGTCAGCACGGAGAAGGGCAAAAGTATGTGCCAATGAACCATCTAGAATCACCGCAGGTAACTACCCTTCCCCTCCTGTATCGTATTTTGTCTCAACCCTGCAGTTCCTCTCCCATCTTCAGTCCCTGCTAAGTGATCTGGTAACGCTGCATCTACCCCCAAAGCTGCAAGCTACCATCGAGGGCTACTGCAAGCCTGGTTTGGTAGAGCACGTAAAACGTGCCGATGCCTTGGTGCAGTCGCCGGACGTGTTCTTGAGACATTTACCTCAGGATGACGACCTGCCTCGTCGGCTACTCTGGGGATGTCTTCAAAGCGAAAATCAGGTGCTCAAACGACTCTGTACTATCACTTTATGTCGGATCCGAGCAGATTTCAACCAAACGTTCCACGGTATTGGGCGGGAGGATGCCATCGCTAAGTATCTGAATCATGACAATGACAGGACCTTGAGCGACCTAGCCTACACTGGAAGCCACCTTCAGTCCTTGTACAACACAGCTCCAGCCCTGTTACTCCTAATGGCAGAAAAAGGGGAAATTGAGTTAGTCATCCGCAGACCTCTGATTCGCAGTTAATAACCATACCGATGTAGCTTTACCAGAAAGTTTTCGAAAGACGAGTCGCGCATCCGAGACACTACGGCGAAATTTTCAAAAAAGGAATTTGAAACATACAACCTCCATGTCAAATCGACTGTTGAGGGCATCTATCAAAGATGCAAGGCATGGTTGGAAGGCATGACAGCCATCGGGCGGGATCGAGAAAGTACTGAAACCGTCGACCGCAAGCACAAGAAGTCAAGTCGAATCTCGGTTCTGGCTATCATGCCCAAGGCGGGTGGACATGAACACTCCGAGGGCCATCCTTTACCTCCAGTTTTCCCTGGCTGTCAAAATCCAACTGATATCCAAGCCCCAGGCCGACTACTTCCACCAGTGGCTTCTTCATCGTCAATGGTCTTCGCAAACACGGTCCCACTCGAGCAATCCATCTATCACAACTTGCCAGGGATTGGCAACGGACCGGGTACGGCTGCCACAGACAGTCACAACATGGGCGTTGATCTAGCAGAGACTTGGCCCTCAATTGATCAAGACTGGGGTGAGGCCTTCACTCCCGGTCATCTTCGCGAATGTGACCTAATTTTTGGAGGAGACTATTCCAATCCTTCTGCGGAACTTTCTATGGTCCCAACCATCAATAGGCCATCTGTTGAGCAGGCAGTAGACCTTACGGCGGGACAGGAGCACACCTGGATGTGAAATGTCGTCTACTAGTTTAGAATGATACAAGAGACACGGCAGCCTGCTATTTCATCAGAATTCAATATTTATTAGGCGACTTCGACCATCTTTGCCATCTCATTCCGCTTTGCTGTCACCCCTCCGCCTCTGACTGTGTTATGAGTTGCTTGCTGATGGTGGGGGGTTTGGACGGCCGGAACATAACGAATTCGGCGCCAACAACCCGTCTTCTCTACCTTGCGCGCTTCGGTCTGACTCCCTCCTGCCAGGTGATCATGTCCAATCCGCCTTTGAGCGACCGCTTGTTGTCATAGGTCTACTAGGTTCGTGGTTGAGCCATTTGACGCCATAGTCCTTTCCTGGTTCATCTTCTCCCTCCAGACCCGTAGCCATCCTTCCAGATATTTCGTGGTCCTTTCCTTGATCTTCTCCTTCCATACCTGTAGCCTTCTTCCTAGGGATCTCATAGTCATTTCCTTGAACTTTCTCTCCCATCTTTCCACATATCTCTGTGACATCACCATGACAGACGTGCAGCCATGCATGGATACAGTATGACGCCATTTCGTGACTACCGAAACAAGGAGCAACGTTATCGACAGCAGGACAGCGCCAGCAGTAACCCACATACATCGTGTGGTTACCCTCATCAGATTGTTCGAACCCGTGCCTTCCACGGAAACTCCCTCCTCCAGCTCTCGGTGGTCAAGCGTAGGTAGGGCCATAGGAGGTCCTCTTTTAGGTTCCTGACGGCGAGGTGTAGGTGATGCCACGGGAGGTCTTCTCTCAGGTTTCTTGTGGCGAAGTCTGTTCGCTGAGAAAGCGCTCATAAAGAAGTACGTAAAAACGACCGAGAGCGCGAAGTGGGTTGTGATGAGCGGTACAGCTGTCGTGTTGTATGGAGATATGAATAGCAAGGCGACGCTCCCCACGGCTTCTATACACTCCACGGTAATCACAATCCATTTCAACCACGAAGGCAGGGTAACGCGGTAGCCAAGGTTTTTCAGTATCAACCAAAAGAACATAAACTAGGTATATTAGTGGTAATAGCCATTAAGTATGTTACCATCTTACCTCAACTAGGTTAATGGTCCAGAGACATGTTGCTTTCCATAAGGTGTAGATTGCATCTCGTTTCCCAAACAAACCAGTGAAGCAAACAATCATCAACATAAGTAGAATAAGAATGGTGAATGCTGCAACACACCTCCATGTATTGCTTGCATGATAGGTTGCATACACCAAGCAAAAAGACAAGATGATAAGTACAAAGACTCCGTCAAGCACTTCGCCAATTGGAATGTCCATAGTTTGATGATGACTGGAAATAAACTCTGGTATTTTAAAGAGAGCATGAAATGGCAGCTTCTCCCTGTTTTATACGACGGAATAACGCGGGACGTTCAATAGTCACTGTGGCCCCACCAACGAACTTCGGGTAGATGGCTTGTTCTGGGTGTGAACAATCATTTTAATTCACTAGCTTGAGGTTACAAATTAGGCCGAGCCAACCGCGCTGATCGGCAACACAACCCCCATGCATCCTTTAGCCTGCCCTTGTATACTCTGACCCAGAAATTTCATCAGTTACTCGTAAATCATCGCTACTAAAACCATCAGAGGTCGAGACTCCAACTCCATTCACAACGGTTGTCATCCTCGCTTGGTCTCCGACAGGAGGTGTCTCATCATGGTCTCCATCCGTAGTCATGTCTTGGTCTTGATCTTCCACAGGGGGAGTTCCATCTTGGTCTCTAGCCGTGGTCGTCTCTCGGTCGTCTTCAACGGTGGGGGATCTATCTTGATCTCCAGTCGTGGTCGTCTCTTGATCGTCTTCCACGGTGGGGGATCCATCTTGCTCTTCCACGGTGGGTGTGTCCCCTTGAACTGTCATGGAGGACGAGTGTGGAGCCATTATCGGTTATCAATGATAGAGTCAGGTCAGCTGCGCTGGGGGAGGCGAATGTACGACCTACTAGTTCTTTCGGTTTACAATCAGATCTTTAGGTCGATGCAAGATCGGAATATTCACCACCAAATCGCACATCAAGAAGCCCTCTTTATAACACTCAACCAACCTTGGACATGGGTCCTACGCCTTGATTGCTTAAGGTGAGATCTCCTCGTTTATGCAGGTGATTAGTAGCGTTCTCGGCCAGCCAACAGAGCTGCTAATGTTGGCCTGCCGTGTTGTCAAGCTCTCTTAAGACCACCATGCTGTCTATCAAGTGAGTTCTTTGGGTGCAGATGGCCTGCGAAGTGGCCGCATGAGCCCATCCTGTTAAGGCATGGCTTCAACGCAAGCCACATTTCAGAAACCAGGCTCTACACTACGGATGATTATGGGTTACGTGTACTGGGCCATTTGAGGCTGACCAAGCTTGGAATGATGCCAGTTACCACCGCTTCTCTCCTGTATGAAGAGGTCAGCAATTAATCAATTTGATTTCAATATAAAAGTTAGTTCTTTATATATTTGTTACTTAGACTGGATAATATTGAGATCAAAGACGTAGTTAATTCTTTCCACTACTAACAGACTGGTCATATACTTCAGAGTCATTATTCATCTGTCATTCCTTGTCCTCCCTTTTCGATTTCCCGCATTTACTTGCCCCGCTTTGACTTCTCCTTACCTTACTTTGCATCGCTTTACATCACTTTGCATCACCTTGCATCACTTTGCCTCTCCTTACTTCTCCTTACTTCTCCTTGCATCACTTTGCCTCTCATTGCCTCTCCTTGCCTCTCCTTGCCTCTCCTTGCCTCTCCTTACCTCACCTTTCATCGCTTTGCCTCTCTTCACTTTACTTCTCCTTTCCCCGCTTCCAGCCGCTTCCTTCTTGCCTTCTCCATCCCCCCCGCCCCTCTTTCCATCTCTTCCTCTTTTCCACTTTTCTTTCAAAGACGCGATAAAATCTCGGGTCATGCGACCTCCAACAATCACGTGCCACGTAGCACTGTTGTCGATGCCTAACCAGATTTCTTTGGTCACAGACCCTACCCAAACTTCAATCTGATAGGCACCAAGCGTCACGACCACATAGTGGGAGGGCATGAAAAGCGCTTCTTTCGCGCAACATCTTCCAGGTCAGTTACAGCCTCGATCCTCGAAGACTATTTTGTTGATCTGATAGATATCCAAGCTGGGCTCTGGAAAGCCGCTGGCGATGACGACTTCGATACCGTACACGACCGATACAAACACACTACAAACAAAGGTGTCAGAACTGGTATGAGGGACGCTGGCTTTTCCATAGGCATGGCTAAATTTTGCAGTTTGATCACCCGGTCGAAATCGGAAATGAGGAAATTGGAGGAGGGTCAATCACGCCATTGAGCAGTGACGCTGTTGGAGTCTTGGTGGTGAATAAAAGCAATGCCGGCGCGGTAAGAGTGGTAGGGGGTGGTAGTGCTATGGAAAATGTTCAGACAAGCATGACAGAGACCGCTTCCTACACCCTCCTGCATATCAACCCAGGACAAACATGTTGGGTCCTAGGGCAATCATCATATCGTGTGCTTACGAAGGGGCTATAGACCCTTCATCTGCAACCTTCAATAGCTCGGTAAAAGCTTCCATAGATAATTCCACCTTGATCCTGGGTTCTTGGCCAATCTGGATAAATGGAGGGGGCACCCCGCCGAACGGACAAGTAATGATTAAAGGCATGTTCCCATTCTCCCTGAGCATCAAGCTCGCAAGTTGTGCAACAGTCGTATTGACTGTTATGAAGTCGGAACTACCACGGGTAGTTGGTAGGATGTTTGAATGATAATGAATGATCTCGCTCAAACCACGGGGTTTGGTTTCCCTTGCCTCCCACCAGGCCCCCACGACCGCAATATAATCGATCGTTTTCAGAGCACCGAGGCCCGTCTGGTTCGTCGCTAAAGCGCAGAGAACGAAGACTTCCTGCGCATGGGTCCACAGATCTGTGAGGATAGTGGCTGCTCGCCGTTTGCCGGGATTACGATGGATCTGAGTTTGGTCTGTGTTCACCAGTGCCGTCGCAGCCTTGAGTGACGCGATCTGTTTCGTGTGGAGCGGGAAGTACCGGTCAGTGAACTTGCTGCATTCGCTTTCTAAGGTTTCCAGGAGATCTTCGTTGC
Source organism: Neonectria ditissima (assembly GCA_001305505.1). Classification (NCBI taxonomy): domain Eukaryota; kingdom Fungi; phylum Ascomycota; class Sordariomycetes; order Hypocreales; family Nectriaceae; genus Neonectria; species Neonectria ditissima. The sequence continues at coordinate 792,921 of LDPL01000005.1, read as the reverse complement.
TGGATATTGAAATTGATGGCATCTTGTCAAGGGCTAGGGTCCCGGTACGGCTAAGATACCTCGGGCGGAAGGACCTTGTTGCCCCCGGCCCTCGGCCCTGTAGATAGCTCGAGATTATCCCCTCTTCTACACATCCAAAGAGGCTAGCTTAAGGTGTATTTACTAGATCCTAGGATATTTACTAAAGGACCTATTCTTTATAAAACCTAGGCCTTTAGCCCCTAGATATACCTAAATCAAGTCACCTTATATATCCCTACTTCTAGTATACTAATTAGCTCTATTAGTTATAAGCCTAGTTAGTACTCTTTCTTGATTTTCTAATAAGCCCTTTTATATATAGGTTAATTAAAGCTATATGTATTAGTTAGTTCTAGCCTGACTTTAATCGGGCTTGGTTTAATGTAGAGATACTAATTTATCTTTCCTATTAAAGTTAATATAAGAGTTTAACTTCCTTTAATTTCCTGATCTTAGTGTACTTCTACTTTACCTTTATCTACCCTATAATTCCTTTAATATTAAGGGTTATTCTAGATATTAATTAGATTATTAATTTCTAATGAATTTATATATTTAACCTAATTTTTTATACTATTTTTCCTAGTTTTCTTATTTATATTTAAATCCTTAGTATTTCTAAATATTTAATTAATAGCTAGTTAGACTTATAAGACTAGTTTATTACTTAATCTTTTAATATATCTAATAGTATTAATTTATATAATAAGGTCTTTAAACTTTATAAACCTTTAGATTAGATTAAGTAATATAAGTATATCTAAGAAATAGCTTAATTAGATACTATTTAAAAGTATATTAACCTAGATAGTTATAAGGTCCTAACTAAGCTAAAAGTACTAGTAATCCTAACTATAATCCTACCTATAAGAATACTTATTCTAGGCCCCCTTATAGACCTAGCTACTAATATACTAGTCTAGCCTTATAACCCTCCAGGGGACCCCCTAGGGCCTCTACTAGCTCCTATAGTTATCCTATTATCTTAGATAGCTCCTCCTTTAGCCTTAGCCCCCTGAGTATCTTACTAGCTAGCCTAGGAGCCCCTAGAAGACAAGGAAGATAAAGATAATAAAGATAATAAAGATAATAATAATAACAAGGATAATAAGCCTCTAGACTATAAAGAAGAGCCCTAGCTTCTACTAGCTCTTCTTAGCTCTATTTCCCTTAATAACTTTACTAAGGAAAGAGCTTTCTAAGCTTAATAATATATATTTAAGATTACTAAATTCTACTATATATATAAGGTAATAACTATAATTAATATATTTATTATTAAATCTTTAAGCTCTTATTATAAGAGCCTAACTTCTATATACTAAAGCCCTTATAAGTATCTTATATAGCTTAGACTAGCTATTAAGCTAGCCCTTTAAAAGGAAGAGGAATATCTAATATTAGAATATAAGGTAATTAGAACCCTAAAGCTAGAAAAGGTTAATCTTATAGCCTAGCCTATTGAATTCTTATATAGGTACTAAATATATACTAAATATAGGCTTTAGTAAGGTAAGCCTTTAGCTAGACTTTATAACTTTTTAGTAGTAATTACTAAAGTTAATTAGGTCTTTTAGAACAAGTAGTATTCTAAGCTTATAGACTCCTAGGAGAGGTAGTAAAAGCTACCCTTACTCTCTAAGGTAGTAGAAAGGTTTAGAATTATAAGAGAGTTAAAACCTTCTGATTCTAAGCCCTCTATATAGTCTATCTTTATAGTTACATTAACTAGCGAAAAGGGTACTATAATAGCCTTAATACTAGCTATAGGTATAGTCCCTATAGCTTATAATACTATAACTAATTAATATACTAGTAGAGCTAGATTAATAAATTTATAGGGAGGCTCTAATATAGCCTTATAACCTAACTAAAATAAGGAAAAATAGGATAAGTCTATCTATAGCTACTATAGCTTTACCTATATCCCTAAAGATATATAAAATTACTAGAGTACTTACTTCTATATTCTTCCTAGTAAGATAAATAATCCCTTAAAGTTTTAGGAAAATCCTATTATTAGATCCTTAATTAATATAAAGTTAGCTATAGATTAATAGATAAGATAAGATATTACTATATAGAAAAAGGAAACTAGCTACTTAGAGCTAGCTAAGTAGGAAATAGTTATAATTCTACTAGCTTAAGCCTTAATTTATATAGCTAGGGGTTAGTATATAAGGGATAGTATTATCCTTAACTCTAGAGTATTAATTTACCTCTTTAATAACCTTTCCTACTTCCCTAATAGGCTTAATATAATAAATATAGTAGTATACCTAATACCTTATAGTATAAGTTATACCTAGGGAGCTAGGTCTATAGTTATTGACCTTCTAGGCTATAAGCTAATACTCTCTAGGGCTTATTATAACCCTAATTTCCCTACTAGTATAGTAGTAACCCTTCTTCTTTGAAAAAGTAGTATCTTCTAGAGCTCTAAGACCCTTAAGCTAAAGGAAAAGAGTACTAGTTATATCCTAGGGACTATAGAGATTAGGGAGGGGCTTCCCTACCTTATCTTTAAGGAAGTAATTACAGAGGTAGAAGCTATCTTTATAGTCAGCTCCTATTATCCTCTACCTCTAGTAGAGGGTATAGAGTAGCTATAGTACTATAGGCTAGGTTATCTAGGTCCTAAGATAATAGAGAAACTTATAATAAGTACTATAGGGACTAAGATAATAGGTCTAAGGACTAAAGACTATAAAATCTATATCTCTTTCAAGGGTAGAAGAGTTATATTATAAAGACCTAAGGTAGATAATCTACCTTAGGCCCCTCTAAAAGTCCTAACCTTTGACCTTTGGTATTACCCTAATAGCTATAATAGGTGCTATTATATAGCCTTATTTACCTACTAGTATATAGGGATAAGGTTCTCTTACTGTATTAGGACTAAAGATAAGATCCCTAACTACCTTTAGCTCCTTATAGCTCTTATTAAGGCCCAATTTGAGATTAATATTATTACTATAGTCTTAGACAATGAGACTATAGTTAAGGCAATATAGACCTCAGTAGAGGTCAGGAAAAGAGGTATTCTAATCTACTTTTCAGCCCTAAGCTACTAGTACTAGAACAGGTATATAGAGAAGTTAGGGTATATCCTAGGGCAGAAGATAGAGATACTTCTAGCCTAGGCTGGCTTTCCTAAGAAGCTCTAGCTAGCTACTAGTAAGGCAGCTATATACCTACTTAATTGTACACCTAGGGAGATTAACACATAGAAGTCACCCTTAGAGATACTATACCTTTAGCTCTATAAGAATATAGCTATATGGAAGTATCTCCCTAAGGACTATAGACTTAATCTAGTCTACCTAAAGACCTTTAGATATAAAGCTTTCCCTCTTACTAGGGAAGAGTTATAAGGTATAAGGAAGAAGATAGAACTCTATACTTATATTAGCTACTTAGCTAGGTATATCTCCTTAACCTAATACCTAATATAGGTGTCATACGCCAAAGTGTCATTAGCACTATAGCGCTAGAAGCAGAACTATAAGGCACTATAGTCTTAGAGCAGAAGCGACAGAGCCACTATAGTCTCAGAGCAACCACACCGATCAAGCATCACTAGTATATATTACCCCACTTTAGACGACTAGAGCAGAAAGGGATAAAAGGAGCTTAGATAACTAGGAAGAATAGGGAGGTTAGAGATTAATATACATTATAGTACTATCGTACCTTTACTACAGTGACCTTATAGTAATCTAGTAGTCTATCTTACCTCTTTACTCCCTACTATAAATACCATCCTTAACAAGTTAATCTCTCTAAACCTATAGGTATAGCGGACCATTAAGGAAGATAACTACTACTAATAACCCTCCTAGTATACTACTTACCTCTTTAGGTTTATACCTAATAAGTAGTAGAGACCCTATGATTTTATAGACCTAAGATAGGTAACCTAAGAGTTAGATATTACTATTAAACCCCCTATTTAACTATAATCTTAACCTTCCCTCTAAGTATAATAATACCCTTATAGAAGAGGTAGAGCTAAACTTTCATATTAAGAACCTATAGGCCTTATAGTAAATTAGCTATAAGAGATACTAGCTTAAGCTAATTAATACTAGAATCACCCCTGACTTTAACCCTAATTATAAACTATAACCTATAAAGTAAACTTACTATGAACACAATGTAAACATACAGTATACCCCTAACTATAACATTAGTAAGCTTATCTTAAAGACCCCCTATTATAGCATAAAGTCTTAGACCGAATTAAGGATCTATCTTACTAATCTCAACAGCTAATTCCTTTTATATCCCTCAAGCTTCTACATAGACCTACTAAAGGTCCTACTTACTAGTAGCTATCTTAAAGGATCAGTTAAGCTATATTAGACCAGCTTCCTTAACAACAACCAATAAGGTCAAATCAACAAGATCATATAGAATAATTACCTTACTTAGGTCAAAGGGACTATTAATAATAACCCTACCTAATACCTTAAAATAACTATAAAGCTAGCATACTACTACATAAAGCCAGGCTAGACTATCAGGAACTTCCTTAACTACTATAAAGCCCTAGAAGCTAAGCTCCTAGACCAATTACCCAATTCCTATTAAGTCTACTCAGCAATTCATCGACTTACACCTATACTATAAACCCAGGTAGTTAGCCGTAAGATCCCTTCGACTTAGTAGAAGTTTATCAGCTTAGTCACCTAAGCAGAGACCATCCTTAGAAGACCTAACTCTAGTAATAGTAACATATACTTATTACCTACTTTAAGTACTACCCTGAATAGTAACCCTACTAATACCCTAGTAGCTCTATAGGCACCTTACTAGCCCTATAGAGGTATTATTATATACTATAAGTATAGAGAAGAAGGATATATCTCAACAAAGTACTTTAAGCCTGATTATAAGATATACAAGAGTAATTATTATACTATAAACCAGTATCTAGCTAGCTATAACCCTACTATACCTATAATAGCTCCTAATAACATCTAATTCATAAGCCTTAGAACCTAATAGGGGTCTAACTAGACCCTATCCCCACTAATATATTAGACTATTAGAACCTAGATATATATAGGGGGTTAGTAGAAGAGACTAAAGAGAAACACCTTAGTAGATATAGGGGCTAAAGTAAACTTCCTTTACCCTTACTACTTAACTACTACTAAATAGAAGCTTATTAAACCTAGTAAGGTCTAGATCAAAGGAGTTAACTAAGAAGTCCTTAAGAACCAAAGAACCCTCTAATGACTTACAATAGTCTATAATAGTATAGGGAAAGTAAGGATATATAAAGTCCACTTCTATATTACTATAATCCACTAGTATAGAGTAATCTTTAGAGACCCTTAGTTTTATAATATAAAACCCTAAGTCCTTAAGTAGAAAATAAAGACTTAGAGGTATAGCATACTATAAAGCGATATTAAGGTTATTATAAAGAAGAAGGGAATACATAAGACTACTAAAGAATATATTACTGCCCTTATGATCACTAGCGACCTATTAGACATACTTACCCCTATAATACCAAAAGGAACCCCCAAAGAGTTACAGCAACCTAGCAATAAGAAGCTAACAACTAACTACCTTAAACTCTACCTGGAATTCAGAGATATCTTTAAGATAGAGAAAGTAGATCCCCTAACGCTTAAAGGACAAACACATACTATTAACACAGAGGAAGACAAAATACCACCATAGGGACCTATCTATAGTCTCACTACAAAAGAGCTAGAAGTCCTCCAGGCTTACCTTACTAACACATTAGCAAAAGGCTAGATTAAGCAGTCTATTAGCCCAGCTAGGGCCCTAATCCTATTCATCCCTAAGAAAGGAAGTAAGCTACACCTTTATATTAACTATCATAGTCTCAATAAGATCACTAGGAAGGATAAGGCTCCTTTACCTCTAATCTATAAGATCCTAGATCAGCTTAGTAAGACATAGATCTTTATAAAGCTAGACTTAAAGGATATATACCACTAGCTATATATCCATAAGGGAGACGAATAGAAGACAGCTTTCTACTGCTGCTATAGTTACTTCGAATACTTAGTTATACCCTTTAGACTAGTTAACACCCTAGTAATATTCTAAGAATACATTAATAACATCCTTATAGAGCTAATAGATATTATCTACATTATCTATCTAGATAATATCCTAATATATAGTAGTAATCCTAGTAAGTACTCACAGTATATCCACAACATCCTTACCCAGCTATAAGCTACTAGCCTATACGCTAATCCTAAGAAATACAAATTCAACCTCTAACACATAGGCTTCCTAGGGTTTATCATAAGTACCAAAGGAATCCACATAGAACTAGAACACATTAAGTATATTACAAAGTAGCTAATACCTTACTATATAAAGGATATCCAGATTTTCCTAGGATTTACAGGATTTTACTAACACTTTATCAAGAATTACAGTAAAATCACAGCCCCTCTTACAGACCTACTATACAGTAATAACAAAAGAACCTTCCAGCTAGACCACTATAAGTCTAATATATTCAAGCAGTTAAAATAGGCATTCTTAGAGGAACCTATCCTTACCCACTTTGACCCTAGTATACCTTTGAGGATTAAGACAGATACATCAGGATACACTATCAGCATAGTCCTATCACAGCTACAGCAAGGCCACTGGCACCCTATTACGTATATATCACATAAGCTAACAGGAGCAGAATTATAATATTCAACCCCTAATTCCAAGCTTCTAGCTATCAAGGAGGCCTTTCACACTTAGAGGCACTATTTAGCCTACGTAGATACCTAGATCAAGGTTCTAATAGACCATTTAAATTATTAATACCTTATGATGAAGCTAAAGCTATTATCTAAGTAGATTACTGCACTTAATAACCTTCACCCCTTTGACTTTAAGATTATCTATTAACCTAGAGTAAAGAACCTAGTAGACAGTCTATTAAGGTAGCCTAACCACTTTAATAAGGAAGCAGTAGATAGGGCTTAGATAGCTACTTTATTACTATTTCTTAGTAGATTTAAAGCTAAAAGGCAGGAGAATAGTAGCAAGGTAGCTCCTAAAGTAGGCCCCAACTATAAAATACTAAATATAAGTTTTACTTTTAATACCAGAGAGTAGTATAGTAGTAGTATAGTAGCTCCTAAAGTAGGCCCTAACTATAGATTACTAGTTACTTAGGTAGATAATCCTCTTGAAGGAGGTGAATCTACCTATAGTTTTATATCAGTATATATAGTAGCAATCTCACAGAGCCCCAGAGGCAGTCTTATAGTAAGGTTAGTAGACCTTCACCTTAAGAGAGCTAATAAGCTAGGAATAGAGATTTCCTTAGCTATAGCTATATAAAACACTCAAGAAGTAGATTCCTTTTATCAGGAGAAATTACAGATAATTTACCATAAGACTACAGCGAAGAAAGCTACAAAGAAGCAAGGGGCCAAATAGTCCATCAGTAAGAATAGCCTACTTTATCACAGCTAAAGGATCTATATTCCCCCTAGTATACATATAGAATTATTAATACTAATATATAACAATCCTACTGTAGGATACTAGGGAGTTAGTAAGAGTCTTAGAAGGCTATAGGTATAGTACTACTAGCCCTCAATAAAGAAAGATATAAAAGATCACATTCAGATCTATACAACTTACCAATAGACTAAGCCCTAGCTACATTAACCTTACAGCTATCTCACTTCGCTCCTAGTACTAATTCGACCATAGGAAGAAATCTTAATAGACTTTATTACCAACTTACCCCCTGTTACATAGGAAAAAGGCTATATTTCTAATAGTATCTTAGTTATTATTAACTAATTTATAAAATACTCCCTGTTTATACTGACTTTAAAGCGACTTACTGCTAAAGGACTAGTGACCTTATTCCTTAAGAGAGTCTTCTAAGACTATAGGTTACCTAAAGGGATTATTACTAATTATAGCTCCCTCTTTACATCTAAGTACTAAAGAACCTTCTATAACCTACTTACAACTAAGTAGCTACTTAGTACTACATTCTACCCCTAAATAGATAGTTAGACAGAGAGGCTTAATTAAACCCTTAAGCACTATATATAGTATTTTTATAATTAGGAATAGACTAATTAGATTAATATACTCCCATTAGCCTAGTATACCTATAATATAAGTAAGTACTTATCTATCAGTAAGAGCCTAGTAGAATACCTATAAGGATTTACCCCTCGAGAACTAGACTATACAGAGGAACCCTTACTAATAGTCAGCACCCTAGCTAAGTCATAAAGCATCCTACTTCACTAGTATCATAAAGTAATATAGAAGCTACTTAGTAATATTCATAAATATTAGACTACCTAGTACAACTATAAGAGAGAACTAATATTATTCAATATAAGAGACTTAGTCCTACTATCTACAAAGAATATTAAGATCTAGCGACCTAGTAAGAAGTTAGCAGATAAGTACATAGGACTCTACTAGATAACCAGATACATTAGAGACCATTATCTCACCTATAAGCTTAAGCTTCTACTATAATTATAGATATATAATATCTTTTACATCTTAAACCTAGAGAAATAGAAGAGTAATAAACCAGAAGTAATACAGCAGTAAGATAACCCCTTTATCACTAATAATATCTATATTATTAAATATATTATTATATACAAAGGATCTAAGAGTAACTAATAATATCTTATCAAATAGGAAGACTATAATAATATAGAGAGTTTATAGATTAGCTATAAAGACTTTATAGATAAGAACTTTATTATAGAGTATAAACAGTAAATTCACAGTAAGGCAATAAGATAATAGGTCTAATACACAAATTAGGTTAATTCTAAAAAATACCTAAAGGGTAAAGAGAGAGTATACTAGCTACCCTTAGTCACACTAGACTAAGTTAAGAACTCTAAAAAACAATCAGTAAACCTACTATATACTACTAGTAGCCCCCTAGTAATACCCCCCATTACTCCTCCTTATCATTATTAACAGCTAGGTTAAGATCCCAAGGGACTAAGTCAAGCCCTACACAAAGCAGCAGTAAGGCCACACCAGAGATACTACGACCTAGGTTCTCTATAATATTACAGAAGGCATTAGTAATATCTAGCTGCACCTATAGCTAGGTCAGCTCTAGGAGCTATATATATACTACTACCTCGCTAGTAGTACAAGCAGTAGTAGTAGTAGTATCAGTAGTAGTAGTATAAGCCTAGGCATTCTTATCATTAAACTTAAGCTAGTAAAGTAGGTATAGGGCAAAGATATATATAGCCTAAATAGCCTAAACCCTAGTGAGTTAGTAGTAAAAGTATAAAAGGACTAATAAATAACTTACTATAAGGTCCTAGTACTTAGCCTTAGTCTCTAGGAGACCCTTACTAGTAAATACTATAAAGAGTTAGGCTAAAACTAGCTAGTTAGTATAAATAAGCTAAGTTATAGTAAGTTAGCTATACTATAGGCATAAGTAAGCAAAGGGTAAAGTAACTTACTAGCTTATATAGCTTCCTATTCTTCATACAATAAGTACACTTAGAAGAGATAGCTATACTAAGGAGTTAGTAGGTAGACTACTAGTAAAGTTATAGTAAACTTACAGCTAGAGATAGGAGTATAGAAGGTAGAGGCCTCTATAATAGTATTACTACCCTTAGTTCAGATGATCTTCCTAGGATACCAGTAAGCAGTAGTATTAAGGTAGTAACAGTAGCAGCTAAGTTATACAATGTTAGTAGTAAACTAGGAAAACTACTAGAGGTATAGGAGACTTACAGAGACATTATAAAAGATTAAGAGAGAGAGAGAAAGAGAGAAAGAAACTATAGCTTATTAGTAGCAATCTTACAGCAAAGCTAGCCTTAGAGCTAGGCTGGAAAGTTACCTACGAAGAAGGCAATAGTAATAATAAAGGAAGGAAAAGCAGGGAAATCAGGGACTAGCTAAGTCTTCAAATACCCTATGAACCTACAGCTAGTTAGCTATAACTAATAGCAATAAATACAGCTTAAACAATAATCCTATTTACAGCTACTACATTGTAATTATTCTGACCCAATTTAGCAATAGAAATATAATACTACTATTCATAACCTAACGGATAACCTAATCCGGCGAGCAGAAAAACAACACTACTATTCACAACCAAATATACACCTTACTTCCAGCTTAGTCAGAGTAACCTTACTGCCTATTTCAGTAATAGCTAGAGACTAGGAACAATACCCTAATTATTAACATTATTACCAAGATCCCTATAACCACTTACAGCTAGGTTAGCTCTACCTCGCCGCCGAATTAAGCAAAGCTACTAGATTAAGAACAAACACTATATTAATTAACATTATTACTAAATTCCTCTATAGCTACTCACGATTAAGCAATTTCAGCTTAGCAGCCTAGTCAGGCTTAGCTAATAAACTCAGACTAAACATACTATACGACCATATTATACCTAGCATCTCTACGACCAATTACAGCTAGGTCAGTACTATTTCACTGCCTAATTAGGCGACTACAATAGGCCAAGGAATAACATAATAGTTACATACTAGTTATTGATAATTCGTCGATAACCATATTTATAGTAACCTCACTGGAAGACCGAAGGCCCAGGGATAGGCCTTTGTAAGTAGGGAGGCCCTGTTACACGCTAAAGTGTCATTAGCACTATAGCGCTAGAAGTAGAGCTATAAGGTACTATAGTCTTAGAGCGGAAGCGATAGAGCCGCTATGGTCTTAGAGTGACCACGCTGATTGGGCATCACTAGTATGTATTACCCCGCTTTGGACGACCAGAGCAGAAAGGGATAAAAGGAGCTTAGATAACTAGGAAGAATAGGGAGGTTAGAGATTAATATATATTATAGTACTATTATACCTTTGCCATAGTAACCTTATAGTAATCTAGTAGTCTATCTTACCTCTTTACTCCCTACTATAAATACTATCCTTGACAATAGGTCCTTTTACTATAGTATATATTATAGATAATTATATCTTATATATCTTTTAATAAATCTCTTTTATTTTTATATAATAAGATACCTAAGACCTAGGAGACTATCTAAGAAGTTTAAATAATTATAAAAAGCCTTAAAATTACCCTAGAATATAATATTATAATTAATAGTCTTTTTAAATACCTAGCCCTACTACTAATTATAGTATTAGAGACTATAGAAATTATACCTCTAAAGCTCTAGGAGACTACTATTTTATCTTATTATAATACTTAGCAATTAATACCCCCCTAGTCAAGGGATATAACCCTAATTAAAGTTAATAATAGTTAAGGTTATAACCGAATAGATATTAAAGCCCTTTTAAATATAGCTCTCTTAATATCTAACTAAATAACTTATACATTTAGTACTATAATCTCTACTACTCTAATAACCTAAATCTAGCTATACTAAGATACTCTCTAACTTCTACTAAGGTTAATTAAAGCTACTCTTTAATATAAAGACTAGCTAGACTAGGAAAAGGCTATATAGGTTAAGATAGATAGTATTATAAAGAGGGAAGTTATAGCTACTATTAACCAAAGAGATATCCCTAAGGACACTGAAATTATCTAGCTATAATAGGTTTATAACTATAAGTTTAATAAGGAAGGGTATCTCTTAAGGTATAAGGTAAGATTAGTTGTTTAAGGTAATCTTTAGGCTGAAAATAACCTCTTAACCTATACTATAACCCTAGTAGCTAGGGCTTTTTGATTCCTTATAGCCCTTATATACTTCTTTAACCTTAAGGTATATTAATTTGACTTTGTTATAGCTTTCCTGAACTAGCTACTCCCTTAGAATAAGATTATCTACTATAAGATTCTAAGGACCTCTAAAAGGTAGATAAGTAATACTTATCCTAGTACCCTATAGAAGGTTATAAGAGCTCTTTATAGACTTTGAAGATTGCTGATTTTGTAGTATAAGGAACTTATAGGCTTCTTTATCTCCCTAGGCTTTAAAATTATCTTCAAGGAGCCCTATATTATGTTTAATAGTTAAATCCTTCTTTTCTTCTATATTAATAATCTTATGTTCCTTTTTTACAAGGAATTCAAGGAGGAATACAAAGACCTATAAAAGTCACTTAAAAAGGCCTATAAGGCTAAGTCACTAGGGGACCTTAAATGGTTCCTAGGCATTAGGGTGACCTGAGATTAGGCCTAAGGTAAAGTGTAGCTCTGTTAGGACTCCTATATTGAGAAAATTGCCTATAAATTTAGCTGTGATAACTCTAATCGAAGACTAAGGACTTATCCTATGTCTAGACCTAAATTACTTCCTTATAATAGTACTATAATACCTAAGAAAGTAAAGCTCTTCTAGTCCCTCGTAGGCTCAATTTAGTACCCTATGACTATTATTTACATAGATACTATATTTTCTACCTCTAAGCTAGCTTAATTTCTCCTTAACCTATTAGATCTTTATATACAGTAGGCCTAAGAGTATATTAAGTACCTCTATAATACTAGGTTTATTAGGATCTTATTCTCTGCTTTAAATAGCTCTCTTTAGTGTTTTTCTAATATATCCTATACTAATAATACCCTTACCTACTATAGTATATAAGGCTTTATAATTATAATATTCAGGGGCCTTGTTTTCTATAAATCCAGTAAGTAGAATATAGTTATAACCTTATTAACTGAAGCTAAGCTCCTAGCTTTCTCTTAGACTACTAAGGAAGTTATAGCCTTTAAATACCTCTATAAGGAGGTCTAGCTATCCTTTAGAGGGGAAATTCTAATTATCTAGTATAATAATAGGTAGACTTTATACCTACTGACTAAGGATATAGTTAAATTAATTATAAAACTCTATTATATTAATATTTATTATTACTAGCTTTATTAGGAGGTTTAGAAGGGCTTAATCTAGCTTCAATAGATCCCTATAGCTAAGATAGCTACTAATAGCTTTATAAAGGCCCTTATAGGGGAGAAATTCCTATGTTTTAGGCAATAGATTAGCCTAATATAGAGCCTAAAACCCCTTAACACTAAGTTAGAGGTACTACTAGAGAATCCTAAATAAATACACCTTTTATTAAGGGCTATAATATTTTTAATTCTTAACTAATCTATAATATAATAATACTATTAGAATTATTAGAAGGAAATCTCCCTTCGATAAAGACCCTATAGTAATTAGTAGAAAATTAGAGGACTTCTTACTAAGTATTACTATAGTAGCTATAAATACTACTTCTCTTTCCCTCTAGGCTCTAAGTTACTAATATGTTTTTTATTATAACTTTAGAATAAGGTATCTTTATAACTATTCTAACTACTTATTATTATCTCTGAAATTTTACTATTATAATAGTAATTTTTAATTACCTTATTTTTAATATTTAGCCTAGTTATTCTTAAGGATATAACTTTTCTTTATTTTTCTATCTTCCTAGGTAATTTAGATTAAAGATACCTAGCCTCTCTAGTAAATTAGGTATAGGTTAATATACCTTATATATACTATAGGTTATAACCTAAGGGGGTATATTAAGGGCTAGGGTCCTAGTATAGCTAAGATACCTTAGGCAGAAGGACCTTATTGCCCCTAGCCCTTAGCCCTATAGATAGCTTGAGATTATCCCCTCTTCTATACATCTAAAGAGGCTAGCTTAAGGTGCATTTGCTGGATCCTAGGATATTTGCCGAAGGACCCGTTCTTCATAAAACCTGGGCCTTCAGCCCCTAGATATACCTAAATCAAGTTACCTTATGTATCCCTACTTCTGGCGCACCGATTGGCTCCATCACATCTTTTCACCTGTGAATAAGAGGGGCGGCGAAAAGATACGAGGTAAGGTGATGTAAAGCAAAGTGATGCGAGGAGAAGAGATGTGAGGAGAAGAGATGTGAGGAGAAGAGATGTGAGGAGAAGAGATGTGAGGAGAAGAGATCCGAGGAGAAGAGAGGTGAAGAGTGTGGTGCGTGCGGGGTGAAGGAGGGATTTTTTTTTAACTATATAACACGGAGCCAATCAAGAGCTCACACATGACGCACTGTGGGTAAAAGAAAACGGGATGCTCCCCACGGAGTAGGCCTAGCAAGCCACATTTACATACGCGATTTGATATAGCAAATGGGGATTACAGCCGCCCCTCAGTTCTGCAGTACAGTAATGTTGCTTCGTGATGGAGGGCTCAGGTTGCACTCGAGGCAGAGGCACTTGCTGTGCTGCAGAGACGAGACCACTTTCGTCCCATCCACACTATCTCCAACGTAAACCTCAGCATGTGGTTCAGCAGGCAGAGCCTATATTGCTATAACAATGGAAGCGGACATAAAGTGCTCATCACCATCGGCGGCTTATCGTCACAAACAGCAGTGTCCTACGGCATTTATTGAGTCGCAAATCTGCCCCATTCCATATCAGGCCAGGCCGAATGATTCTTAAAGCGACAAGTTCCTCTTCGCAATATCCTTCTTCCAAACCAACCAGCGATCCAGCGCGCTTCCTGCCAACCAATTCGCAGCATGTGCAAGTCCCTGAAGCAAGAGTATTCTTACACCCGATGCAGGGCGACCCCTAAGCACCAGCATACACACGAAAACATCAAGCAATGCGAAACGGCTCTGAAGCAGGGGCATTTTTGCCCGGTTCGGACGCCGGAAGTCGATGGTACTGGCCGGGAGATTCAGCTGGGTTCAACCAGACGCCCGGGTGACTGTCCAATGTGTCCCCCACCTCCACCTACTACCTGAACGGTGAGCTATGCTATCTGCTGTCGGAACCGCGTTCTAATGTCTCGTGAATAGCTTAGCGGGCCTCATCCACCACACCAACGGAAGAAGGGCTGCGAATACCAGAGCACAGATACCAAGCGAGTCTCGGGCATTTCTTCGGGGAGAGGCGATAACACGATGTACTGGTTGGCATTAGCTAGTGAACAGAAGCCGGTGAATAACAATCCCAAAAGTACCTTCTGTCTTTATGTCCTGCAGGACTTCTTCAACGGTTTCATACTGTTGATGCCAACACTTGGCAATACACGTCTGGAGTGCGGGAAGGGCCTCGAGGCTTGGGAAACGACCGTCTCGAATGGACGCTTCAATGGAGCATTCATCTAGTCCCTCGAAAGGCTTGGTTCCAAGCAAAATCTCGTAGAAAGTAGAGCCAAGGGCGAAGATTTCAGTCTTTATGGATGGATCCAATATGTCAGGGTGGGAGTGGCTTGTCTCGTACCAGCTCAAACATGGCGACCCATCAAGAGAAGACCCAGCAAAATCACCTACACTAGCGTTGAGGTGTTCGTCCAGGAAGATGTTATTGCAGGAGATGTCGCAATGGAGTACGCCTTTTGAATGTATGAAGACGAACGCGTCGGCTGTCTGCTCGATCCAGGCAAGTCTCGTTGAAAGCGGGATGTGTTCGCGCTGCTGGAGCCGGCTGGAGTATTGTCGTATGGAGCCATGTCGTGCAAATTGGAGGATCACGCCCAGATCATCCAAGATGCCGTAGTACCGCATGATTCCCTTGTGGTGATGGCCATCGGATCCGAGGCGCTCGTATATTGCGATCTCTCTGGCTTTATGGTCATTCTCGGCCGAGCTGTAGCATTTCGCTACGGCGTCGAGGCGGAGCACCCAAGACGAAAGGCCAGCGCCTACGGTTTCGTTGTCCCGTACGCGATTCGGAATATTTATCGGAAACGTCGACATGGCGGTTTCGGAGTCTGTGCGCGGTTGCCATGTGGCGGAGAGGAATAAGGAGTCGCGCTCGTGATATGTATCCCTTTGTGTTGATGGACTGGGGTTATCGGCGTAAAGATGCGCCGCCATCCCGTTATATACCTAATTTATAAGGCTGTAAGGGTGTATGCCTAAGGCATATATATTAGGTATAGCCTCTTACTAGTTGGATATATAACATAATACATAATAATATTATTGTTAGTGAGAAACATACTTATTATTCATCGTCCCGCCTTTCGTTAAACCTACCCTGCACTACCGCCCCTGGTTTGAGCCAAGTGATGAATTACCTTCCTTTGTCATCTTACTTTCTTGGCATGCAGATATTAAGAAAGTAGCCCTAATCACACCAATTTTCTTAACAAGTGCACCACAACAACCACAATCCTGCGCTTCGCGCAGCCTACGGTGGCGGCGATGGCATCCGCCACCTCCTGCCCGCCTATTGTTCCGGGTCCTTTTTGACCTGGGAGTCCATACTTCTGCCAATCTCAATCGAGGAGCCCGTACTGCCCTCTTGTAAAACAGCCTCGCTGTCGTGAATGGACCTGTTGTGTCCCGCCGCCTTCGGGAGGATGGCTCAAACGCTGTCTTCGCTTTTCAATGCCATCTCTACTGCTGCGGTTATAGAAGGAGCCCAGCTCGCCCACCCTGACCCCTCCCCTGAATAGTCCTAGTCGTGATTGCATAGACAAAGCGTCCGGTTGGTTACGCAAGTTGATCAGTGTCGGCAGATAATGTTCAAGCCAGGGCGCAGAGAGCACGGTGGCCTCGACTTTGCGCAGCATCGCAGACGGGTCAGAGAGCATAGTGTCCCAGGTGGTTTGCTTGAGGCAGTAGTAGGCGGCATGGTAGCACCGCTCGACGGTATCTTGGTAGTTTCTACGTGGAAACTCGGCCGTCTCTCCAGCGGGATGATTGTCGATCACGCGGGCTGCGTCTGCATTTGAATTCTTGAGAATGCCGTAAAAGTCGTTGATGTGATCCTTGACGGCATCGCGGAATCCGCGCTTAAACCAGTCTGCTGTTTTGAGCGCGTGGCAGAGATGGTGCATAGATGCCAATTCAAACTACTACTAGGAGTGCGGCGGGCTCTAGAGCGCGGCTACTACTATCACGACTTCAAAAAAAACACTTTTTTTTCCACAATTTAAGCATCTCAACAACCCGATGCTTCCACGGCTGCCTAATATCTGGCTTTTCTAGCCTTTAGAGATAAAAAAGCTAGAAATCTAGGGTATATAACTCTACTTCCCTGGCTCTAGAGCCGGGGCCCTGATTCCTTTCTCTTCATCCAACATCACATCTCTCAACCTCCTACAAAATGTCTACTTTCAACCGCACAGTCATCAGCTCCGCCTACGGGGCCAGCTACCAGATGGACCCATCGACCTCTGACCTCAAAACCCTCCTCAAACACAAGCCTCAATGCATCGTGGACTTGGTAACACAGTTGTACATTCGGTAAAGCTAGGCTTCTCCATGCACTCCCCCACAAATGTGAACCATGGCTACAGTGGACTTGTGGCAAACAAAGAGTAATATTAGACTATAAGTTTCAAACTAAAGTACGTCCCCAGCACTGAATCGAAGAGAAGCTTTCCTACTCGGCCAACCTTTACTAAGCCATTATAGATGACCAGCGTGAAATGTTCAAATAACCTTGGTTGCATCACCAATGTTGGCAACACCCAGAGCGCTCTCCAATGATTTGTAGTACCCATTGCTGTTCGTAGCCAGATTCTTGTCCACAGCGCCAATGTCAGCCCCGCCTAGAAGCTCACCAACCGCTTCGACAACAGCAACCAAGACGCTCAGCGGTGCGCCACCTTCGAGGCTCTCGGTGAGCTTCTGACCCAGGGTGAAGTTGAGAGAATCTTCGATCTTTTGACAACTCAGTTAGCTTAGCCCGGAGGAATAGAAAGCTCTTGCAGCCGCCTTGTTCGTGTCAGGATGCTTTACCTTTCTAAGTGAGGGTCCGAGAGCTTGGTTGAGAAGATCTGTAATTGGGGCGTAGCTCAGGGTGGAGAGGAAAGAAAGAGGGTCGTTGATTTGGGGAACGCGAACGTCAATGTCTGTTCGAAAAATGAACTGTTAATCATCTTCCCCGCTGCGAAAGATTCTTCATGAGCACACATACGAGAATGGCCTGCGATGGCAGTCCCAGCCATAACGGCGAGAAGAATAGTGGCCGGGTTGAAACGCATATTGACGGTGAGCTTGTGAAGATGGAGAGATGATGTTGATGGTGCAATTGAGTCTTTGAGAAGTGAGGAGGTATGTTGGAAGATGCTGATGAACAACCCAGATGCGATGTGGCTATATCGCTCTCCCTTTATAGATGGAAATCAGATTCCGCTATACCTGAAGCCGAGCATGAAAACATCATGTGTTATACTCAGCTTTGCGGTGGCTTGACGATCCTGATTTGCGAGCCGTGCGCTTGGGCGGGAGTATCACTACTTTTGATAGTGCGACGTGATTTTGAAGCCGATGTGCTCATAGTGCGCGAGGCTACAAAAAGGAAGATCTTCTAGTAAAAATCGCTAGTCTTACAACGGCGTCAAGACTTTGGGGTAGTTTACAGACAAAAGGGACAAAATTTCAGAACGGGTTAGCCCAGGCACGTTTTGACAATGACGCAAATGCAAGGGTCGTTGAACCAATTGATGATGCTGGCCTGCTCATTCCACGATCGTTGTGCTAGCCAGCAGCTAGAGGCCAATTGACAACTCTATTTGGTGTTAGGTTCCTCCCTGGGTAATGGGGATCGACATGGCCATTGAGAATGAGGTTGCGAAGCTATCATTCTCGGGTGAAATGATGCCATCCCCTACTGACGGCAATTGGCACAACCGGGAATTTGTAAACTAGCCCTGCCGATCGTTCAACTGAGCGTCACTGCGACATTATTGAGCCTGAAATTAACACTACGTAGTGATCACCATGATGCACACGAAAGAGCGTTCTTACGCCCTCGGATATCTCATGCTGTTGATGGCGTCAGAACAGCTAAGGTGGCACTTCGAGTAGGGGATATCACAATTGCCAAGACCGGGCTGCCAAGAACATTTATCTGTGCGCATCTTTTACGATATTGACAAATTTATCGGTCCAAAATACAAAACCCAAATGTGGTCCTGTGTCCATGCGAGTGTGCAAATATTGAGCTTGCCAGGGTCTTTCCTGACAATTTTGCTACCCTTGTTCGTAGCTCACCAGCCATACTATGCAGCTCTTGGGAGATGTTGACTGACGTAGACTGATTGCTCCCGAAGAGCGAATGATATCGAAACTACTAGGAGTGCGGCTGGCTCTGGAGCGCTGCTGCTACTATTACGACTTCAAAAAAACACTTTTTCTTCCACAATTTAAGCATCTCAAAGACCCGATGCTTCCACGGTTATGATATCGAAACAAGCTTCTAGTACTAACTAATCATGGGTGAGCCGCACTAAAGTGCAATCCAAGTACTGTCGAACGCGACTGAGATTGCTAAGGACAAAAAGGTGATACGCGAGAGCGTCCTTAGGTTGAACCAAACTTTGCCAATGATCACTGCCATGTACCCAGAAGTCATCGATTACTTTTCTAACAGTCGGGATTCTTTTCTTGCGGCAATTGTCGAATGGATTGAAAACACCGATTGACAAGAGGTATGGGTCAAGACTTGCCTAGCGAAAGGATGGATTGCTCAAGCCTTTTCCTTGTCATCCATAAATATCTTAATCTATTGAGCTTCTGGTATGGGGTACTCTGCCTTTCTGACTATTACTTCATCAAGGAAGTCTTGCTGCTACCACAGCGTCAAAAGAACACACCTGGGTCTAGGGTAGGACTTGCTGCCACAAAACTTTCTCTCAGTTCCGCCTCAATCTAGTAAAAAAAGTGTACGAAATACAGTGGACTTAGTAATCCGGTATGTACAAATGAGGCTTACGACTGATATTTGTCGGATATAATACAGCAATTTTCCCCCCCTCCCTTTCTACTTGAATGCAGTGTGCGAAGCCTTAACGACTCGATTCGAGCTCGTTTTGTAAAGTTGAGGAGAAACCACAACGTGACGGTCGTTCATCGTCACCCCAAGCAACCGGAAATTAGAGATAATTCTCTGCAGAGGAATAAGCATAAGCTAGTCCCGCTTGATGGCAGGAATCTGTATCTCAAGATGTGAACTACAACTTGCACTGGTTATGGCTACTTGTTATTGTAGGCAACTAATACCAATCTGGTATCATCTCCAGTTCGCCTCCGGCGATCGCCCGTCAGCGCCGCGAATGGCAATCCGGCATATAGCCGTTGTATTTATTCTGCTTTTAATGATCTCCAGAATCAAGAATAACAATTTTCACCATTGAGCGGAAACCTTACCTGCTCTCACCTCTGCATGCTGCAATAATTAACCCTTGGTCACAACAGACCATGACCCAACTTTAGGCTAATGACACCTTGATTGATCGTAGGATTAGGCGGCCCTATCATGTGGCTGTTGCTTGCAAAATGACCAAGACCCCGATGCGGGGCCCTAGATATCTGACGATCCTCGCCATTTCCGTGACTGTACAGTGATTGAGTGGTACCGAAGATGGGATGCAGGATTGGATTCCTGGACTCTCGGGCCGAACATTGCTGCACATGGTACTATTTAATACTTGATTTTGCCGATAAAAAATACGCGCATGCTACTTCTCTCACATCCAGGATCATGCTTAGGATGAGGCTGTTGGAATTTCTTATCGGGGCAGTATTACTGTACCCTTCCGCCGCGACTTCGTTAGGTCATGGCGGAAAACACACCGAAACTCCCCATTTCTACAACGCGGCTCGTCACGCGGCTGCTGATCCCTACGTCCTTTACGACTCCAAAAGTGGCCAGTACTATGCCTATTCCACCGAGGGCGCCGACGAGGGATACAACTTCGCCGTTTACAGCAGCCCCGACCTCGCGACGTGGCACAAGCATCCTGGTGGAATTCTCAAGGCCTGCTACGATGCTCAAATGAATCCCATCAAGGGCGGGGAAGCGTGCTGGGCTCGCGATTGGTATTGGGCGCCCGAGACGTACTACAACGAAAAGACTGGATGGTACTTCTTGTTCTTCGCTGGACGTCTGCGTGAGGACATGGCCAAGGACTACTTCCGCTACTCGGCTTTCGAAGAGCCCTCCAAGATTGGAGTTGCGGTATCTCGATCCCCGACCGGGCCTTTCACGGAGATTGAGTCGAAGCCTATAGACTACTATCCTTTTGACCCTGACTATCACGATGTCAATCTCATCATGGACGAGAAGCAAATGCTGCCGCCACAAACTCGTGGCAGAGGCGAGACGGCACCAAAGGGCACCTACATCCCCACCATCGATCCAAACATCTTTTTCGATGACACGGGACGCATTTACCTTTACACCTCTCGCAATGCCTATCGGAATTGGAACTGGGACGATCAACTGAGCAAGTATATCGAAGAGTCTAACATCATCATGGTCGAGTTGAGGCGGGAATGGTGGGACGACCCATCCGCATCAACTATGCCGCAGATGGCGGCTTCACAAGTCAACATCCACAAGAAGGACTCCCCCAGCCTTCCCAAAAACATCACTTCTTATAACGGAACCGGTGAGATTGGCCATCCCCCGCGCAAAGATGGCTGGAAGACGGTCATCTCGTACGGAGCCGACCCTCAAGAGTGGGAGAACTTCCACGTCAACGACTACGAAGCGTATAATGGCACCAAAAAAGACCGCCGCTGGTCGGAAGGGAGCACAGTCATCAAACGGCGCGGAGCCAATGGCAAGCACGTCTATCTACTCACCTACAGCGCCAATAACTTTGAAGCATCCAACTACGGTGTTGGATTTGCAACTGCGAATTCGCCCTCCGGGCCCTTCTACAAGTCTTCAAAGAATCCCGTTCTCTCTCAAATACCCGATGCCGAGGTCCCAATTTATTCCACCGGCCACGGAAGTATTGTCGCATCGTCTCCTCGCGACAGGAAAGACAAAGTCGGTGCGCAAGATGTTACGCTGCGAACCCCAAAGGGATCTGAGCTCTTCTACGTTCATCACGGCCGCAATGACACGACCCACGATCGATCTCTTTACACAACGCGAATGACGCTCAAAGAATCGGCTGTATATTTTGGCTCCGATACGGCCATCAGCATGCATCTCACGCCTCTTGATCAGCCTTTGCCGAAGCACACTTACCCGATTCAACTCGAGGCCGAATGCTACAAGACAACTAAGACTGGGCAGAAATATGCGGTTCATGTTACATCTAATGCCAATGCCCCATTCGATCTTACTGAGGGCTCGAATAAGATTGTTGCCTATCCCGGGCCCCAGGAAGTAACTTCTATTGAAGAGGACG
Source organism: Neonectria ditissima (assembly GCA_001305505.1). Classification (NCBI taxonomy): domain Eukaryota; kingdom Fungi; phylum Ascomycota; class Sordariomycetes; order Hypocreales; family Nectriaceae; genus Neonectria; species Neonectria ditissima. Next base: position 770,823 of record LDPL01000005.1, on the reverse strand, counting down.
AGGGTCGAGAAGGATCTTTTCTTCTCACGTTTCAAAAGAGCGCTGTCAGGACGCTAGCCTACCAACGACTGAGTGCGGACGGCAGTTGGTCAACTGTGGCCCGAAAACTCATTATTTGTAAATAAAGAAAGCGTCAATCGCTGTCAGAGAGCGAAGATGTCACGAAAAGGAGGTTTTTAAATGCATCGGACTTATTTCTGCCCCCGCCCACGAGTATTTTCTAAACGGTACTTGCCGCTAACGGTGCAGGTCGTTCGAGGCTGATTACGTAGTACTTGACCTTCCAAATACACCTCTCAGTTGAATCCCATCTCCATCTCGTATTTCTCCAATCATGTAGTCACAGTCTCCAGTTATCGCTCGTGTGGTTGGTAACAAATCCCTAGTCAAGTCATTTCCACAAATAGGCCCGCTTCAACAACCAGATTTCCAGTCAATTGGCCTCGCCGAACCAGCGTAATTCCACTTTAGCTCCGCGTTGAATTGAATGACAGGAGTCCCGTATGCCAGGCTACTGGGTTCACCAAGCGCCGATCTGCTTCCATCGATGATCAGTGCTATTTTTGGTCCAGTGACATCACAACATTCTCACCTTTTCGTTGAAGAATCGTCACAAGTGTCCCGCCTTCGACTTGACGCCAGTGGCCAAAGTCAGGATTTTGACAGGCAAATCTTTTGCGGGGCAATAACGTCATAGAGCCACCGTTTCAAGTATGTACGGAGTATTTGACAGAATTATATTATGGCTTCCCGCCAGTATTTTGCGGACTATTAAGTAGCGCGGTCGCACAGGAATTTCGACCCAGCGAGTTGCAACCACATCCTTAGGTCTGACTACTTGGATTCAAGGCTCAATAGGTCATACTAACGATTAAATAGATAGCAGCCCAACAATCAGATTCTATCCACCTATTCTCAACCATGAGCTCCCAAACCGAACCTTCGGAGCCGCCACCAGTACGGACGAAAGAGGTAGTTTCAGACAACCCCCCACGGAAAAGTCGGACCAAAGAGGACGGTGAAGATTCGAAACAAGTTTCTAATGTTCCAAAGACCTCACATTCAGAAGAGTCGCGTGCAGAGGCTGGCACGCACCTTCAGGAGATTAAAGGAGAGCAACAGCCTGCACCAAACCCACCAAGGGAGACGTCTAACTCGGGCGCACCATCCGTCAAGCTTGACATGGACTTGGATATTGAGGTAGAGCTCAAAGCAAAGATTCAGGGTGACCTCGAGTTGGCCATACTGTGAGTATTTATTCCAAGAGTATACAACGGTTCGGATGAATACTAATAATGTGCGACAGTGATGGCAAGTAATTCGCTTACTAGATAACACAAACGATTGCTGTGATACTTCTTGTCATATAATAGCTTTCACAAGACTATAAATGCCGTTGGAATCGAGAAATATCCCCAGAGTGCATAATCCTATTTAAGATCATGGCCTCTCCTCGATGTCGGTTCGCCAAAGAATTTCTTCAGCCTATTCTTGTCTCAAGCCATGGAAAAAGACTTGCACTATGTAATAGTCATTTGCTTTGAGAGCTTGCTCAGTGTTGTGACATATCGACTTTGTTGTTTGTCACGGGAATCAACAATGCTACCGGTATTCCCAAGTCAATAGTACGAAATTAGGAACGATGGTTAGGACTTAATCCATATCTGCTCTAGAAAGCTCTAGAACCCTGATCGTTGATGAACATTCACGTCAGGCCGCCGCGTTCTTGCCAAAATAGGCCAATAGCGTGTTGCCTTGTGTTGAAGTGGCCTTTCCTTGTTTCGTGGGCGAACTTTCGGCCTTTTTGCCAACCTCCAGAACTTCCATGAGTTCCTCAAACTCATTCTTAGGAACTATCCCACCACTAGCTTCTTTGTGTCCCCGAGCGAAAGAACCACCCAATCTTTCCCGCATCGTGGGATCGGCTGCGCGACTAGCTACCTCTTCAAGAAGCTTTATGATGTTGACGGGAGGGTATCTCGCCTTGGCGCACCGTGGAACACGACAGGAGAAGTTCACCTTGTTAGGTAAGTACCCGTCGTTGGCAACGAGGACAACTTCAAGCTTGGCTGAGGATAAGTGGCCAGCCCACCGCGTTGCAATGACGGGATGTATCTGTGCGGCCGAGTTGATGTGGAAAACGGCGACTCTTCCATCTGATGAGAATTTTGGCGCCGTATGTGTGCATCGCGCAACCTCAGCGTTGACGTCGGCTCTCGCTGCGAGCAAGTCCTTATTTCCGAGCAGCTCCTTCGGGGAAGATGCAGAATCCAAGGCTTTCCACGCGGTGTGCACATTGTAAGATGCTGTTCGTCTTGGCGCATTGACCAGTGAAACGGCGATATTTATCGCCTTCTTGGTGTATGTCTTCATTGTGACTTTCATGTCTGGAAACGGTGGCTCCCATTTGAACGTGTTTCCCAAGTCGCCGTGGGTACCCATGGCACAGAGCCAGTCGCAGGTTTTTGCCACATCTTGATGCAATTCACGGCAGATGAGGTACGTCAGCAGCGAGCTAGTTGCCACGGGAGGACAGTCGCAGGCCGTGACGTGAAGGGATTTCGCTGGATGATCATCTTCGAGTGCGTGGTGATGATCAATCACCAGAGCTTGATGAGGCTCGTCAATGAGAGGCGGCGACTGTCTTGATCCCTGGTCGAGTACAAAGATGAAGCTGGGCTTGAACTCGGCCATATCGATCCGAGAAGCTTCATCATGGACGTTGTGGCCTTTGCGAAGGAGATAGACGGAGATGAGTTCTTCGTCAAGACCAAGAAGGACCAGAGTACGCCTTAATATGACTCCTGACGTCAACCCATCAGCATCTTTGTCAGGGACAATTAAAGTCCTCTGACTAGCCGTAACACTGCAGACAAGGAGGTAAGCGATTGCAGAACTTGGGAGCCCGTACAAATGGAAGGCTGCTGGCATTAAATGACGCACCAACGTTGAATGAACTTCCTCGCTGCATCCATCTTGTGTTCCGGCGCCGGCCAGACCGTGTTTCCCTCGTCATTTCTTTGCAATGGCGCCAAATGATACGCAGGTATTTCAATCGGCGGACGACGTCTCTTGGTGCTCCGGTCTCCGGCTGTGGAGCTCACGGCGGCCGCGGTGCGTTTCATGACGGGGACGTAACGAGACTGCACATGAAATGGAAAGACAGTTCGACGGATGCCCCTCGGACGGCAGGATGAGCTCAACATGGGCGATTCTTCGTTGTACTTGAAGAGTAGGCATTGAAATGTCAAGAGTAAGAGGACTCGGTAGAATAGTGTCGTCATGGAATTTCCATGGCTGTTAATTGCCGCCAAGTCCGGCGCTAACAACATGCTCCAACGCAGTACGCGGCTAGTATTGTAATCTCTACGAGGTGCGACACATTTCATGCAGGCCAAGCAAATGTGGAATTGAATAAGAATGAATCAAACGACTACTGGCTCTAAAACTGCAAACTTATCCTTCTCCGAGTCCAGAACCGCCAACCCATCGAATGGAAGCGTAACCATAGGTACGGTGTGTCCAATGTCCACACCGAACAGAATGGGAAAGGGATTCTTTGCCAAAGCACCCTCGCACAAGAGACCCGTGATGACGCCACAGTAATCACTTATAGCTTCCTCCGAGTCATAGCCAAAAGGTCTCCCGACTACCAATCCGGCCGCCTCGTCAAAGACCCCGCCCGCTATCAAGTCGGCGAACGCGGCGCGGACTCGGGGGAGCAAGTTCCCCGAAACCTCGTCGTCAGCGATGGCCGTCTCCAGAAAGACGATGCGCCCACGCCAATCCGGAACGATAGGGCGTACTCCCTGCAGACGCGCCACGACGGTCAGACAGCCGCCGAAGAGACGGCCTTCCGCCTCTCCTGCGCGAAGCCACTTCCAACCGGGCGTCTTTGCTAGCGCCATCGCCTCGGTAGAAGCCTCTCCCTTGGTCCAGAATGGCGCGAGCTTCGGCGCGTACTTGTTCGAGCGGCCAATGTCACCCAGAGGTTCCGGATCTGCAATGGCACGGAAGAGATGCTTCACGCAGAAAGCCAACGGCGCCTCCTCGTCATCGACCGAGCTCGCCTCGCCAAGTTCTGGGACGGCGCCGGGCCCGTAGAAGGTGCGCAGGCCGACGACGGCGTGCAAGAACCAGTGGATGCCCGTGATATCGGAGCATCCCACCACGATCTTGGGGTTGGCCCGGATGGCGCTGTGCAGCTCCGTGTCCGCGATGAGAGCGGGGAGCAGCTCGGTAAAGGTGCTTCCGCCGATGGTGCAGATAACCGCCGAGATGCTTGGGTCCGAAAAGGCAGCGCGAATCTCGGACAGTCGGTTGCTGATACCGGACTGGATGTCTGTGTCTTTGTTGAAGAAGGTGCGGACTTGATAGCCGCGAGCTGAGAGCACTGCTGTCGCTCGTTGCATGACCGTCGGGAATCGGTCGTTGATGCGTGCCGATGGCGAGATGAATGCGATCGTGTCGCCAGGCTGCAGCGCCTTGGGTGTTATGAGTGGTGCCATTTTAGGTATTCTTTGGTTATATCAAACTCGAAAGGAAAGTGTTTTGTAAGAGTGCAAGTTCTTGGCAGAGCTTTGAGGAAGCGCCGTTTTATCAACGTTGACGCCCTTCCGGTGACTTGTAAATGACTAGGATCAAATATGACGTGACTCTTTCTCCACCAATGCGTCTTACTCATGCTCATGGAATATTCGCTTACTCGCAATGGCTTTTTGCAACCCAGTCTTGCTTTCTTGTCATGTTCCTTCAGTAACTAATTACGCCGTATTAATACACATTACAGCCAGCGAGGCGGATGAGGGGACCTTACGCACATCTAGATAGCCTCCCGCATCGTTGACGTAAACCACATCCTCCCTTAGAACCATAAAACAGCCAAGTTCTCCCGAGTGTCGCCTTCAAATTCTTGGATCTTTCACTCTACTCATTGCAAGAGCTAATTCGCTGAACTCTTTTTTCTCCCGGTTTTATTCACATTTAACTACTAGGAGTGCGGCGGGCTCTAGGCGCAGCTGCTACTATTATGACTTCAAAAAAAAAACTTTTTCTTCTATAATTTGAGCATCTTAATAACCTAATGCTTCTATAGCTGCCTAATATCTAGCTTTTCTAACCTAAAATGTTAGAAACCTAGTATCTAGCTTTTCTAGCCTTTAGAGATAGAAAAGCTAGAAATCTAATATATATAATCCCTAGCTCTAGAGCTAAAGCTCTAATTCCTTTCTCTTTATTTAATATTATATCTTTTAATCTCTTATAAAATATCTATTATATCTTTTAATTATATAGTTATTAGCTCTACCTATAGGGCCTATAATAACTACTAGATAGACTTATTACCCTTTATACTTAAAACCCTCCTTAAATATAAGCCTCTTCTTAATTAACTAGCTATAGTCTAGATAATAAATAATACTATAGAAATAAAGGCTTAACTAGCCTAGCTAAGTTATCTTAATAGAGTTAATCTAGCTCTATTAAGCTATAAAGCCTTTAAGATTAGTAACTCTAATTAGCCTATTAAGCTAAGCTACTAGAAGTAGTAGAATAAGCTATATAAGCTAGCCTAAGCTATCTACTATAACTAGATAACTAAAGATAATAAAAAGGCTACTAAAGCTATTTACAGTAACTAGCCCTAGATAAGAAAGATATTAGAGCTACTATATAAGGTCTAGTGTAAGGAGAAGTCAAATTGGGGATAAGATAGGCAGAAGGTTTAGGGGGTTAAAAGTCTGTATGTTAGATTTGAAGAAAACCCAGGATCAGGAAAGTTAAAACAAAAGCTTTTCTGCACGCTGTTTTTCAACACGGTGCCTTGTACGTTACAAGGCCAGCACCAGCCATGTGTGACCCCTCGTCGTTATTTCTTGGTCTTGTCAAGAGTTTCTCTCCACACCCTCGGAGTGGTACCAACCACATTGCCGCTGTTGTCCAATTTGAACTCAAAATCGTCAATGCCAATGTTCCCGTACTTGATGGCCTCAACACCACCCCAAGACATGCAGAGATCAGTCCAGGGATCGACATCCCCCGATGAAGGAGCTACCCTGCGATTCTCATACACTCCTCGAAACCTGATCGTCCCGTTCCCCTCTATGCCGGCTGGATAGAGCCTCAGCCCAGCATATCCCATCGCGAAGACATCTTGAAACGTTTGCAGCACGTCAACGGCGCCTCTGGTCCAGTTCCGCACTACAAGACCGGGAAGGGCATCGTCAACTCCTATCACCAATTTGCCGTGTGAGCTCTCATATTCGCCGGCAAATCTAGACTTTGCCTTCCGTCGTGCGGCTTCTTCGATTGCCGGGATCATTGTCTGAGTGACAAGGCTTGGCAGAAGTGACAACATATCCAAACCCGAGGACTCGCCTGCTAGGAGGATGACGAAGCCAAAGTCGTGGTCTGGCGAGAGCACAAACAGAGAACTGTAGGCTCCCAGCATGCCATTTTTGGTGTAAAGATCAACCACGCGAGTCTGCTTGGATTTTGGAGAGATTGGAAGCGTCAGTCGCCGGATTTCCCATGGCATGCCCACCGACATTTGGAGCTCGGAGGTGTGTGACAAAGGCTTGAGCCACGCTCGAGTGGTGTGGTCGGGCAAGATTCTTGAGCGAAGAATAGATTGCGCAAGAGTTGTGAGATCAGCTGCTGTCGAAAACATGCCACCGTAGCTAGACGCACCCAGTCAGTACTCACGAGGTTTAGATGTGAGAAGACGACTTACGGGCTTGCACCACCTAATCTCAGATCCCACCACGAACTGGTCTTATTCCCTGGGATGACGGCGTTACTGTCATTCTTGGGAGCCTCTAGCGTTGTGCGATGCAATCCAAGTGGATCAAGAAGCGATGCGGAAAAAGATTCTTCAAACGTCTTGTTGGTCATAGCCTCCAGAGCATACGCCAAGATTTGATATGCCATGTTGGAGTAGATTGGCGTGTTGGAAGTCGTAGTCAACGATAGGGCCTTTTTGTCGGTAATTCCTTTGAAGAACTCTGACATGTAATCTCAGTAACACGCCAAACCCCGAATTGGGATAGGGAAGTAGCATCGGCAACTCGGGCGCATAGTGATGGAACGGCGAGAGAAATAGTATCGCAGTTGAGGTTTTGGATGAGAGGGCTGGATACCGGTTATTATTGTAGCGGAGTGCAGCTGTCTTTTATAGACGAGCAGTCTCTGCTATGTCCGAGAGCAATCGACATCCTTCAAGTCTCAAAGAAAACATGTCCAGCCAATCAGGCGTGCTAACGGGGAAGAGGGCGGTATGATTGGTAGCGTCGGAAAGCTGGAAATTAGCAAGGCTGTAAGGCTGATTGACGATGTAGATACCTGCGTCATCTTACCGCACTCTGAACAAGTTCTTTTGTAGTAGCTCGCGGTGGTGACGCTTCGGTAATTGATAAAGCCAATCAGCTCTTAGTAGCGTCGTTGGCCGTTTCTGATTGGCTTGATCGTATAATGCCTGCGCCCCTCGCCCTCGGCATTACTATCTGCCGGCAATCCTTCACTCTAGATGTCAAGAGGCCCTGGATAGGGAAATCATTTCAACCTTGAAGGAACCGATCGCGATATCTGCAATGGCTGGAAACAATGGAGGGCTCTCGTCGTCAGCACAATTTTCGTCTGTGTATGCTACCTCGAGGGACTGCAAAAGCAGGCTGGAATACACCTTACAGCTGGCAGCAAGCTTCTCCAAGAAATACAAGAAGAAACCGCTCTATCCAACCGGACACGCAGCGGAAATCAAGCGCTAGCACCCACAACCCCTGTATCAACATCGTCAATCAGCTCAATTCTCACGGGCTTCCAGATCACGGAACAAGCGCTTAGCCGTGGCGGCGTTTCGGAATTTCCCACTTTAGTTTCGCACCACGATAGCTTTACCGTGTGGCGATACTACACAGCACCTACTAGCCCGCTATACCTGACGGTCGAAAATCTCACGCGTGCGAGTCGTGCCGTCGAGTCTTTGATGAACGGCCTCAACTTCTTTATGCAGAAACACGCCCAAGAAATCAAAGACCTTATCAGCGGCAAGGGCGATGCCAATTTGCTGGACTCTATCGCTTTGAAGCAGGGACCGGAGACTCGGTGCTTCACAGAAATCTCAAAAGCAATTTGTAGCTTTGAGAAAGAGCACGGGGAGAGAAGAGCTGGGCGAAAGTCAAGCGACCTGACAGAGCATCAACTGACGAAAGCCCTCCTGACGTTGAAATTATACCTCGAAACAAACCGCTTCATCATACTCAAAGACCCAGAGGAGCCCGATATGTCAAAAAGACGCGCATCCTTGCCAGAAATCGGTGAACGGATTGTCGACATTGCAGAAAAAGTCCTCGACATCACCGAAGCCTCGCGGGGTACAAGCGACAAACTGTACATGCCGAACCCACCAACAGCCAATCCACTCTTGGTCGTTGCCCACTCCGGACTGACCCAAGCATCGCGGCGACGTGCGGTGAAACTACTAAACCGTCCTCAAATGGTTGGAACATGGGATAGCCTGCTATCGGCGAGACTGGCGGAAGCAATGATGCAGAGGGAAGAGACAGCCGCGTACGACGACTGGATGAGGAGAGTGGGAGAGGGGGAATTGCTACTAGGGGCTGAAGAGAGAGATGAAAATGCTCCAGTGCAGCCAATGCACCGCATAATTAGTATGACTGTCTCCTTGACTGGGAGAAGGAAAGCAACTATTTCATTGAAGACTTGGCAGGAATGGATGGAGGGCAAGCTCGGCCAACAGAGTGCTATAGAATGGTAGAGATGCTAGATATAGTGTCTGTTTGAGCATGTTTATTGCTTTTAATTGCCCGAAAGGTGGGATTCAGCTGTTAGTAATGCTCTATATGCTGGTACATCCCCGGTCGACACGACAATGCAAAGGGTTTCCGCGTCGCATTTTCTGCTGTCAAAGCAGACACGCAACTCTTTCGCGAGGAAGTATTTGGACCCTCTGTTGTGTTTGTTTAAGTCTGAGTAAAATGAAAATGTTCGTGAACTTGGCTTACCGCCTTGCCGAGATAAGAGACTGTGGAGTCTCGCCAAACAAAGACTGTTTATCCGATCACGGCGCTTTTCACCGACCTGTAGTCATACGAGACCCTCTTTGCGCCATCCTGTCCCCGCAATTCGGTCCATCTTCTGCAATCACATTGAGTACCAGGAACGAAGTCTTACTAATGGCCGGCATCTTATCCGGCAGTGCGATCTCAAGCGTCGGGCTATAAACCCAGGATTTTCTTCGAAACTCCAGATTCCCCACGTCTATTCCCGGTGCCAAGCTCACACTCGTTCTGCAATCAAAAAAAGATGGCTACCAAGACTACCGAAGGGCGGTCTGGAAACGCGCTGTTTCCTGTGAAGAGTAAGACGCCCACTATTTCGGCACCCGAGATACCTTCTTCATCTTTCCTCCCCGAGCAAGATGTTGAGAAAGCGGCGCGGCGCGATTCCAATCAGTCGTCTGACTCGCCTGACTTGACTGAAACCGACGAGCTTGATTGGGACGGTCCTGATGACTCGGAAAAGCCGGTGAACTGGCCAAGAGCGAAGAAGTGGCGAGTCATTCTGACGGTTTCGATGCTTACGTTCCTCACGTTAGTTCTTATTCCCATTGCCGCGATATTGAAGACGCACTGACTTAACCCTCCCATAGACCCTTTGCATCATCGATGGTCGCCCCAGCGATTGACCAGGTAATGAAAGACCTGAACACAACCAATCGCGATCTCGGTTCTTTCACCGTCTCCATCTATCTCCTTGGCTATGCGTTCGGACCTCTCATCATTGGACCCTGCAGTGAGATGTACGGTCGCCTGGTAGTTTTCCACGTGTGCACCGCCCTATTTCTTGTGACGAGCCTTGGATGTGCATTGGCCATCAACATGCCAATGCTCATCATCTTTCGCTTCTTCACCGGGACAGCAGGAGCATGCCCGTTCACCGTTGGCCCTAGCATCATCGGAGACTGCTTCAAACAGGAAGAGCGCGGTCGAGCCATGGCAGTGATGAATATGCCCGTGCTGCTTGGCCCATGTATCGGTCCCGCGGTCGGAGCGTACCTATCAAGAGCAGCGGGCTGGAGATGGGACTTTTGGCTTATAATTATTATGGTCAGTATGAACTTTCTCGCAGAGCAGGTGTCTTGAAAATTAAACCATTACTAGGCGGGCTGTTCTTTCGTTCTTAGTCTCATTTCGTTGAGAGAGACTCATCATCCTACGGTCCTTTCACGGAAAGCCAAAAGGCTACGCGAATCGAATGGCGACCCTGGACCTCAGAAGAGATTAGGCCAGCACCCCTTGCAACTATTCTTTACGAGCATTACTCGCCCTGTCAAGATGCTGACCATGTCACCGATTATCCTCGGCCTCTCATTGCTTGCCGCCGTAGCCTACGGCGTTCTCTACCTCTTATTCACAACCCTGACTGAAGTATTCGAAACTCGGTACGGTATTATCACCAATGTTGGTTTAGTGTACTTTGGTATCGGCGTCGGCCAGATTGTCGGTGTTATAGCTTTCGGCAGTGTTTCAGACGCGGTAGTCAAGAAGCTAGCCAACGGCGGAGAAATGAAACCAGAGTATCGGCTTCCTGTCATGATCCCGGGGGCTGCTATGATTCCTCTCGGCCTGCTTCTATACGGCTGGACTGCACAATACTACGTCCATTGGTTTGTGCCTATTTTGGGCAACTTCTTTGTCGGCGTTGGTGTCATTACAGTCTTCATTCCGGTGGCCGCGTATGTAGTCGATGCGTATCCAGTCCACGCCGCGAGCGCAACGGCAGCGACTACCGTCCTTCGCAGTATTGGTGGTGCTCTCTTGCCACTGGCGGGTCCCAGGATGTATGAGAAGTTGGATCAAGGTTGGGGAAACACGTTACTGGCCGCCGTTGCATTGGGTATGATGGGTATGATTCTGTTAACTATCAAGTACGGGGAAGTCTGGAGAACGCATCCTAGGTTTCAATTAAACCTGTAGTTTGAGTGGCGTACGCCAAGTTCTGCCAAGTTCTGAAGTGAGCAGATGGTATCTTGGCGCTAGTTTAGAGGGGAAGATCTATTTAGAGAGGGTTAATAGAAGGTCTTCGGGTGGTGTGGTTTCAGGGGAAAAGGCTGGCAAGTTGCTGGCTTCAGCTACAATTGTAGGACTCGCCATAGCCAGTAAAAGAGGTGTATCAAGTAACAATGAAAACAGATTAACTAAACCGCTGAACATTTAGATATATCTCAATAATATAGTAATAATTGAATCACTGTTTTCGTACTTCCTTCCCAGTTAGTGCCTTGGGGCCCTTGTGCTTCATTTTTAATGATCTTTCTAAGTCATGCCGCTGGGATGGACTGGATTGAAGTCAATACACAACGTTTCTTTTTTTGAACTCGTGGTAGCAGCAGCTGCGCCTCACAGCCGACAGCGACGTAGTAGCAATAGCAGTCGAGATTGAAGCCTAGGCTGAGAGAAGTGCTTGACTGCGGGTACGAGACTGATCTCGGCGGAGCCAGTGTGGCACCCAAGGTATAGATTCGTTAGAAGCTCTTAATCCCTAAGTTCAGGATCGGCGCGTAGCTTTCCACAAGAGGGCGGTTGAGTGAACCGGCTGCCAATCTTCCCAAGCGTTTACATTGTTCGACTCAAGGACTAGTATCAATGCTTGTAACGTTCTTGCTCACTTGTTTGCATAAAATGTAAGACGTCGGTCGAGATCTCGTCGCAGCCCGTTGACCGATGAAAAGTTGCCTTGCAGACTCGGGCCCATGGCGGTGATGCTCACTGGTTTAACCTGGAAGACGTAGCATGATTACATACCTATCTCGCGTACTAGTAGGATTGGAAAATTCATCTACAACCAACAGAAGAGCACCCACGGCCTTGTTTCTAAATTACTTCTTGGACAATCAGCGTAGTCGGTAGTCTCGTAAGATTCTGATCACTAGAGGAACGATGGCGGGCTCGATATTAATGGGACGCTCGCGGTTAGAATCGGAGTCCAGATCCAGGACCGTGCTGTTTGCGACCCATTACGAATGCTCGATTGTTGCTCTGAGATATTTGATGGATCCGCAGTGCTTGGAGTTAAGAGCTTGTCGCCTGACCGTCCCAGTTGCTCGAGTTTGTGATAAGACCTCGGTAGCCAATTTGCGGCTTTGTACGTTTATTAGGCTACTCAAAGTGATACACCCAATCAAGCCAAGGAAGGACCGCGACGAATGTCTCGCTGCTTTATCTATCTCAATTTCTGGGTTAACCTAGTGCCGATTAGTGACCACAGCGGCCTCGCCATTTTTTCTTGGCGACAAAGTCTGCAATGGAAGAGAGGTCCATTTTCCTGCCTGGAGCAGAGCAATGCTGATTGCGTGCTCGTCTGGTACAATGAGCCGAGACAGGGGGTGGATCCTTGCGGCTCCGAATCTTCCTCACTCCCGAACAGTCCCGAGAGGCTGGCATCGTCAATTATCGGGCAGCAGCATCGCTTCCGCACCGAGCTGCATAATTCCTAAAGCGGAGAAAAAGATCGTGTAGCGGATGACACCCGACTTGAAAACGGCTAGAGCCACTGGGTCTATCATCTTGGCATAAGCCCACCTCTACCAGTACGAACAGGGGTTCAGTCTTTGCACAGTTGCCAAGATTAAGCTAAGGTAGAAAGACACCAGTTTTAAACCCCACTTGCATTGCGCTCAACAAGGCTGCTATTGCGAATTTACCAGCCGGCTGTTTCGGTTACTTGATAGTTTGTTTGGGTGGACAAATGACAAATGGCAACACGTCCGGCTTTGCCGTTTTAGGTCAATCCCGCACGATTCATCTTGCGACGAGCAGGTTCATGTCGCCGCACCTTAATTCTTAATTGTACGACTTTAAGCATAGACCTTAACCTTAAAAACGACTAGGCAGACTTTGGAGGAGTATAAAGACAGGGCCTGACTTCCCGGATCGGCACCAAGTCCCCTTCTTCATCAGCACACGAGATCAACCCGTCAAGATGAGCAGCGATAAAGAGACCCGCGTCGAGAATTCGGCGAAAGGCGATAAGATTGTTGAGGAAAAGTACGCCGACGTCACGCTGCGTCTCGTTGAGGAGCATGGCCACAAATTCCCTCCGCTCAATCCGGAGGCGGAAAAAAAGCTGCGCAGGAAGCTGTACTGGCGCTTGATGACTCTGCTTTCCGCAATCAACATCATGCTGTTTGTAAGTTCCCCTCTAAGAGCTCTACCCGTACTCGTTTGTTGACGTGATGACTTTCAGATCGACAAGTCGACCCTCGGCTACGCTGCCATCTTGGGATTATTTGAAGAAACCGGCATTCAACAGACCCAGTACAACAACTTGAACACCATGTTCTACGTTGGATATCTCGCCTTCCAGTGGCCCGGCCACTACCTCATGCAGCGTCTCCCATTTGGAAAATATGTCGCCGGCACGGTATTCTCCTGGGCGGTCATCATTTTCCTTCACTGCGTTGCAACGCGCTACGCTGGTCTCATGGTCATGCGTCTTGCTCTCGGCGCTGCTGAAGCTGTGGTGGTGCCCGCCATGGAAGTCACCATCGGAATGTTCTTCAACCGACAGGAGCAGCAGTTCCTGCAGCCCATTCTGTGGCTCACCTGCCAAGGTGCCCCAATCGTTGCTGGTTTTATCGCCTACGGTCTTCTTTACACAACCGGACCAGTTCTTCCGTGGAAGCTGCTCCACGTCGTCACTGGCAGCATCACTCTTTTGCTAGCGGTCTGGGTGTGGATTGAATACCCGAGCAATCCCGCAGAGGCGCGATTCTTGACCCTGGAGGAAAAGGTCCAAGTCATCTCACGCGTCCACAAATCCCAACAAAGCTCAATCGAGCAAAAGCAGTTCAAGAAGTCGCAGTTTCTTGAAACGATTAAAGATCCTGTATCTTGGCTGTTTTCCCTTCAGGCATTTACCCTTATGTTCTGTAACAACCTCACCTACGGCCAGAAGAATCTACTCGTCACATCGCTTGGTGTCACTCCCCTCGAATCTACACTCGTTGCCGTTGCTGGCGGTGGCTTCGGAATGCTAAACTGTGTCATTGCTGCCATTGCTCTTAAATGGTATCCTAAGAATATGGCCTTGCACAGCACGCTTTGGTGTTTGCCAGCTATTGCAGGCGGCATTGGCATGGTAACTGTAGCTTGGGAGAAGACGATCCCTTTACTGGCTTGCATGTTCCTCGCAGCCCATACTTACGGTGTGACCTATATTATCGCTCTCGGTTGGACCAACGCCACCGCTGCTGGCTACACCAAGAAACTGACTCGAAATGTCATGTTCATGCTGGGATACAGCGTCGGAAATCTCGTCTCGCCGCAGATTTGGGTGCAGAGTGCTAAACCTCGGTTCTACGGAGCTTGGTCGTCGATGATCGTCGTTAGCTGGTTTGGGACTCCGGCCATTCTGTGGATCATCCGGTTTGTTCTGTCGCGCCGCAACAAAGAGAGACAAGAGTACCTCGCTACTCTGAGCGAAGATGAGAGAGACGGCGGTTACGTTGAACAGGTTGATGAAACTGGCGAAGTTGTTCGGGTCAAGGTTGAGCTCGCTATGCTGGATTTGACTGATCTTGAGAACAAGCACTTCATCTATCCACTATAGAGTGAAAGCTTCTAGTCCAATGGAACTTCCAGAGGAGTTGAGGTGCGAACTAGAAACATGAGTTACTCAGAAAGAGTTGATATTTGAAAGCGTTGATACACAGGCGTTCGCTAGTGGTGACGGTAGTGATCCCCAGTGTGGTTGTCCTCATCTACTGAGTCGGATAGAAAGACTTAAGTGTGAGCTTTGAACGCTCTGGACAAGTCGCAAAATTGAGAGGAGTTCGGTGAGGTGTTCGAAGCCGATTTTGTTTACTGAACTTTTAGTCCTGTAGAAATTTCTCTTCAGGTGAAAAGCTGGCAGATTAGTTCAAATACTTGAAGCAGGTGTCGAGCATTCAACCGGGTCAAAATACGCTCAACAGGTTCAAGTTCTTAGGCCTGTGAAAGCAGTGGGGTCACAAGATGCTTAGATTGTGGACAGAACCCGTGTTTT
Organism: Neonectria ditissima; assembly: GCA_001305505.1. Lineage (NCBI taxonomy): Eukaryota > Fungi > Ascomycota > Sordariomycetes > Hypocreales > Nectriaceae > Neonectria > Neonectria ditissima. The sequence goes on along the minus strand of LDPL01000005.1, from coordinate 755,757 downwards.
CTTTTTTGGATCTCGTGTGACTAGCAACCGCGCCCTAAAGCCAGCCGTGATACAGTAATGTACAAGTTCCGTAACTTAAGGAACGGTATCTATCCCGAATGGACAGATATTTGACAACCCAAATCCACCAATAACAACATTTGCTTTGCTTCGATAGATCCAAGAGAGCGATGCTCCTGTGTACACCAAGCAGCATGCCTAGTTTTTGACTACATAGCACATAACCCATGCAAAGTCAACCTCATTGGTATCGATCAAAGCCGGCGCCTTCTTGGTGAACCGTTCGCTGCCGACCTGTGTGCCAAACTTGTTCAGGTAGCGCTGACAGACGACATTGTCAATATGGGGAACCTGGACGCCCCCTTGGTTGACTGTGATGCCTTTGACGCGCAACTCGGTGATTGAGAGGTTTTCGACATGCGTGAGCTTGTTCAACTCGACAAAGACGTCCGTTTTGGTTTGAAATCTGATGTCGGTGCCGGTAATGGCGAGCAGGTTGACGGCGGTGGGTGGAAGGGTCTTGCGGGCTTCCAGGTCAACTGGAGTGGCAGTTGCACCGGAGGCAAGGAGCACAGCAGTGGCGATGAAGTTGGTGAAATGCATGGTGTTTGAGGGGGAATGTGGTTGCGATAGTGGTTGTGTGAGAGTAGTTGTAGTAATTGATGAGGTGATTGATGTTGTAGCTGGTGAAGGCAACAAACAGCAGCAATTTGCTTCTTCTTATACCTGATCGTTTCCATAATAATACGACTAAATCTGCATCCAGTTGAACAACTTGGTGTTGCGTCTAATTTTAGTGCGTTGCCATCGGCATGGTCGTTCCACCTTGGTACAGTAATAATCACTTATTGTTTCCTTTTACGAGAACCCTTGGGTTCTTACCAAGGGAACCCTTGTCAATTAATCGTCAGCGGGGTCCATAGAAATCTAGGACGGGGCTTAGCGGCGCGGGTATGCAGATCCTCCTCGCAAACCCCGAAAGTCAGGCCAGCATGCAAGTCAGCTTTGGCCAGTCTCCTGCTGCTGCAAGTGACACAGAGCCTCGTATTTTCGGGTCTAATACGATGCTACGTAGCATCTTGATGTATTTTGAGATCGTATGCTTTCAAACGGAACATTAGATGATCCCCCCCCCGAGTACCAAATTTCCCTTGCATAGGGGGGATACGTCAGCGAGATTTCACAGCCTTTTTATCGATTCGATTGTAAATCCGAGAAGTTGGGCCGCAATTTTGAACATGCGGAGCACGTGTATACACTATCTGCACGAGGAAGCTAAGAAAGCACTATTGATGGGGCTTTCCCCCCCAGCTTGCAGCTATAGCTAATACATGCTAATTGCTGGAAGTTTGCCTGGAGGTAGAAAATTTTAAAGCTTCCAATCGAGGAGGTTTCAGAACGAACGTCAGAAATAAAGCAAAAGTTAAATTTTAGCTTGACATTAGTAAACTTCAAAAAGTAGTTTACTAGGGTATGTCCACATGACCTCCCACGATGCTGGAGTCCAGTGGTTCGCCGCGTACCATCTGCCTGCGGGTAGGAATCAGAAGAATTCAGTGTTTATTGCGATCTAAAATCTTTAGCTAAGTGCTGTTGACCATTGACCGGAAGAGTAACTGAAAGAGCGATGGATCTGAACGAGTCATCAAATTGCGAGCAAGGGCTAGATACCGAGATGAACAGCTGGTTCCTAAGTATCTAATTTAGCAGTCCCCTTCCTTAGATGATTGATTCAAGGAATCTATGCTAGAAGCACTGGTTGCTGGATAATTAACCTCTATTCTTAGAAGGTTAAGGATGCTTTCTCGAAGGTTTATTTTCCCTTCTGGATTGCGGTTGGCTCTTGGGTGTGGTTGCCACTATTATCAGATTTATAAAAAAAACCAGTTATTTTCTACCATTTAAGCAAACTTGAGTCCTACTCTCAACGAACTCTAGTATTTTATTAGCTTTAGTGGTATTAGTATCACAGTAATAGACTATCTCCTGACCCCACCAAGCAAATTCTTAGATGGCGGGTGCACTCTTAGTCTGGATAGCAACTTCAATCATGCCAATAACATTCATCACGCTGATTGCGTCTCATGGAAGTTAGCATGGTCTTCTAATCCTTGCTACTTCTAGTTCATTCTGGCGCCACCAAGGAGACTCACGAGCAACACAGATTTCAATAATCAAACACTGACACATATAGACTGCAAATACTATATAGTGAGGCACAATTGCATCATTTCTCGGCACTATTAATAACAAATCATGCTTGTGATCTCCAACCCCCAACTCTGGGCAGTCGAGGTTGAAAAACCAACACAGGCGTTTGCAGGTACCGCCCATATCTTTCCGATCGCGCAAAGAGATCCTAAGCAAACTTGCAGACTCTGACTAGCCTTGCGTTTCAGCTATACATCAGATGACGTCATGTTCAGACAGTGCACGAGAGCGGCGCGGAGAATATGGTAGATGACAAATGGCGGCAAGGTCTCTATATCCCTGTTTGTGTCTAGGAGATCTAGTAACTCCGCAATCGCCTCAGCTGCGGTGGTCACCGCTGTGAGACATGTACTTGGGTCGCTGGCTTTATATTCGGACGAGACATTAAGGAATGGACGATGCAGGTTTAGAAGCGCGGCGTGGTAAGAGATCCACACTACTGCTTTATCGGCCGCAAGCGTGGTGTCTTCTCTGATAGTAATACGGCTGTTCACATCTTGTTGAAATGCAGCGAGAGCGTTCGTGGCTTTCCGTAGATGTATATCTTGATCAGCCGCCGAAAGCAGTCTGAAAGCTGGCGTATAACTACAGGGTATTCATCATTGAACAGCTAAACTTTCTGATGTGTGAGAAATATCAACCTACACCGTATCCATATAAAGATGGTTCAGTTGCAATAAATGACAGTGATGCTGAAACGAGAAAAGGATCGTCGGAGCTCATGAGGACATCCACAACAATTGGTACCTGAAAGATATCCCAGGGAACGGCAAGCGGAACCCCAAGACCGGGGGTTGGTGTTCTGAAAAGAGTAGTAAAATAACCGTTAGCGAAAACAGGACACGATGCAAAGCGCTAAAGGTAATAAATAGTTCTCAGCTGGTATCTTTCCACCAAGAACAGCGACCAAAATGTGCTAACGCTATCCATATAATCCAGGGGTAAGTTCGGTTCATGTCCTGTCGGCAAGATTATGGTAGGTGTCTTGTGTAACTGAAGCTGCGCGGAGAGGCCGGATGCTACGTCTTAGAGCGTTAGAGAATCGCTCACGTTCTAGTGCGGATAGTCAATTGACCGGGTATAAACCTACATTGATAGGTGAAGCCGTCTGCGTGTTGAAGCAATGTATGCTTCAACCAGCCCAGAATAGATACCGCTCTGATAACGGGCAGACAGTCGTCTGTCCTATAGCAAGACGGGACAAGCCTTTCAGCGTTAGCCAACAACGCGCTCTCCAAGTCTACCGCCACGTGCAGACAATGGGCTGACACGGCAAATATGGCACTATAGAGAAGCTGCAAAACTGCCCCATTTTGAGGGAAAATGTGCATAAATGTCAGCCAATGTGGCTCGACCAATCGATAATACTTGTTGATGGATTCCAAGAAGAATTGCTTCAAGCAGTCCTCTAATCCTTGCTGGCGACCGAAGCCCCAAGGAAGTATGTCGACCTCGGAGGCGGACATCTCTTGCGGCCTTGCCGAGCCCGTGAACCTCTCTAGGACTGCGCGTCCGAGGATCGAGAAGCTGCCAGGCCCCGAGAATAGCGCGTTTTCGGCGACTAGACAGTGCGGATAATTCCAGTTAAGAAATGCGAACTCCCCGACGGCGCGGGCAGATCTTGCAAGGCCTGGACGGGAAGGTTCCCGGTTTGGGTATTCCCTGGTCATAACATCATCTTCGTTCACTAGACTGCCCTCGGTCGGCCAATCCGATGCACACAACGCGAGAGAGTCGCTCGATTCTCCCACCAAGGCTGACAGCTGACGGACCTGGTCCTCGAGAGACTTGACGTATGATTTTTCACGGTCTCTATTGCTGTGACGAGTGGCAAATGTAAGTCGAAAAAAGGCTCGCTCACTAATAGTTGAGAAAAGGAGAACCTACCTAAAAGGCTTCCGGCAGTGCCCCCAACAGCATGAGGCTCCACGTATTTGACATGGAGAGCAACAGGGTCTTACGCCATCACACTAGAAGTTCAAATCATGAGCCCTCCGAAAGCACATCCGGCCGTCGCGAACAAACCTTGCGCTTTCTCCTCCGGCAAAGCTCACACGCCGTGTACACCCGTACTGCCCGATTGGCCATTCGTTGCCAGCATCTCAGGATGAAATCAGGGTAGGCGTAGGCGTTCGCATTCCGCCCTGCTTCGATGGAGATCTGGGGAACCAGGGTAAGCTAGGCAGCTGTGACGATGAATGAGCGCAAAGAACAATTTTTATTTCTGTGAGATCGAGCTCGAGTAGCACGGAAGAGCGTTTCGAGAAATGCCGCATGGGCAAGGGGCTATTTGTAAGTGGTTAGCGGCGGATGAGTGCTATCCGCGGCTCGTCCGGCACCTGGTTGGTAAGGATTCCAGGGGATAATCATTGCCTCTTGGGGTTGGACCCCTTCTGTATTTCTCTCCACCGAACATTCACCCTCACTTCGCCCTGGGATCAACGGCAAGCCCGTGGTTGAATGTGGTCTCACGGCGGATTTCGTACGCATCTTTAGGAGGTCTGTTTTCCAAAGATAGCAACATGTCAAATCCCGCAAACAGGTATAAAAGACCATGGAAACCTCGTGTCGGTCGAGCTCCTCAACTGTTTTCATCTGCAACACACGCTGACTATTGCAAAGCTTTGCGGTTAGCAGTTATCACTTGTAATTCGCTATCAGACCCTTACTGGTTCGTTTCTTTTCTATCACTTGAGGTATCGTCCTGGACCCTTGAATATGACTCCTCCAACTACAACCGACGTCCTCATTGTTGGTGCTGGGCCGGTTGGCCTTCTTACTGCGGTTGGTCTTACCCAACAAGGCATCGATTGTCTTCTTCTTGGTACGTCCAGCTTCAGACGTCCCTATTCACCCTACCTAAGGATTATGATGCTTCACAACAATTCACGTTATCCAAGGAAGTCATGAGTATGCTAAATGGGGCTGACCAAGCATAGAAAAGCGGGAGCGCGATATCCAGGCCAGTTTTGGTCGCGCTACCACGCTTTACCCCAGGTCTTTGGAACTGCTCGAGCAGCTGCATCTGACCAATGATTTGGTTCAAGAAGGCTTCGTGGCTCGAAGCAGCATCAACTATAAAGATGGGAAACGGGTCAATGAAAGGGGGTGGAATATCATGTTTGATCACTTCAAGACGAGCTATCATGACTATGCCTTGAATATTCGTCAGCGATATTCGGAAGACGTCTTTCGAAACCGCTACGAGAGATACGGGAAGTCGGTCTGGTTTGGTTGGAAGCTCGCAACTTACAAGATTGATACTTCACTTGGTGATGACTACAACATCACCGCCACTCTCCAGCACGAGTCGATGGGAGAAGTACAAGTTCGCACGTATGCTCTTCCACTCTTTTATCTGAATGAGGCCCTTCGCTAACGAAATAAGCAAATACCTCCTTGGATCCGATGGAGGCTCCTCAACCGTTCGGCAATTGGCTGGTATATCTCTTGGCATGGATTCGACGACCTACGAATGGGTTCGAATTGATGGCAAGCTATCAACCGATATGCCTGGTGCAGATATTGGATTTGCCTCTGTTGAGACATTGAATCATGGCAATATCCTGTGGGTTAAGCTCGAACGCGATGCCCATCGGATTGGCTTTGCTCTCACTCCTTCTCTCCTCGCGAAATACCCAAAGGGCATTACCAAAGAAGAGGCTGTGAAGGAAGCTATTGAAGGGATGAAGCCTTTCAAACTGGAAATCGAGAGACTTGACTGGTGGACTCATTACAAGTAAGTCGACGAGCCGGAAGAGTTGGTTGAGTTGCTGACATGGGTGCAACAAGGATAAAGCAGAGCGTCGCACAGTCTTTGCTAAAGGACGATTTCGTCCTGCTAGGAGGTGATGCCGCCCACACCCACTCCTCTGGCTTTGCTCAGGGCATGAACACCGGCATTCACGATGCGACAAACCTGGTCTGGAAGCTCGCCGGAACCATCAAAGGCTGGTATAAGACATGCGTTCCTGAGACATATGCCTCGGAGCGACACGCCGCGGCCAAAAGACTTATCCAAATCGATAGGGAATGTTCGGCTGTCATCTCCGGTGTCATTCCTGCCAAGTATCAGGGCTTTGGAAGCAATCCAGACGAAATCTTGTTGAAGATTTGGGGCGACAACATGGGCTTCAACATCGGGCTGGGAATCAGCTACGCCAAATCGGTGCTTAACCAAGATCCCCTCAATGGCACCCTCGCGTGCGGCGTCCGCAGTCCAGATGCGCTTATCTGTGCGCCAGGACCCAAGGTTCAATCACGTCTGTATGATGCCCTTTTGTGAGACGGATCCACTGGCCGCTGGAGCATTGTCGTATTCGCCGGAAACCCAGCTCTCACGTCGATCAAGTTTCCGGCTCTGAGAGAGAAGCTGCCCAAAGTAGCTGGGCGTCACTTTGGAATGATTCGCCTTGTAACGCTCATGATCGGGGCTGCTGGTAGTGGGTGGGTGGCCTTAGACGGGCCTGCTCTTGGCAAGTTATACTTTGACCCTAATGGCGCGGCTCACTCTGAATATGGAGTGGATGGCACCTCTGGTGCTATTGTGGTGATCCGTCCAGATGGCATCCTGGGTTTTGCAACGGGCCTGGATGAGGTTGACGAGGTTGAAGAATACTTTCTCCAATTTGTTAACTAGATAGTGTTACATATTTAGGTCATTGAGATTGTCAGCACGGCTCTATAACACCCAAAACTTGTTTTCCTTTTGCTACTTTGATAAACTATCTTGATAACCTACCATAGAACTAGCGACCTTTTGATAACTAGGCTCGACTTTAAAGATTCTCAATCAGTGCGAGTCGACGATCCACCGAAGGATTGCAAAGGAACTTGTGTGTCTGGCAGTGCTTTCTTTGAAGTTCCGGCCGGGAAACTTACTCGGCAAAGGATTTTAGGCCATACTCTGGTGCCAGACATCGCCATACTGCGGTTTGACGAATTGGGAAACAAAGTTTGAATGCCATATAACCCACCAGTGCCAGATTACGTAGAGATACTGACAGACGAATGTGGCTGCATCGTCGGATCTTCCATACCGGACCCCGAGGAAGAGCTTAAGTAGGCTACAGCTGAGCAACAGATCATATGCGTGGGCGTAAAGCGCTTTCAGAGCCGGTATGGGCAATAAAACAACACTATGGAGATCATCGGATCCCGTGGGACATGTCATTCTTCAATGACATTTCAGAGGTAAGGAAGAGGCAGGCTCATGTGCAGCGAGTGGTTGCAAAAGTGCAGACGATTATTCGAGGTATGTTGCTGTCTATCCAAATTTACTTTGGTGTCTGAATCGAACACCAAGGTACAGAGAAACCAACTTAACTTGAGGGATCGTAGCTATATCTTGTAACCGCGTTCCAAGGATTCCATATCACAGTGGATGGGCAGGGGAGCTGGAGACAGAACGGACAGCTTGAAGCTGGAATGAATCTACAAGGGGAAGATGGTAATTGGGCAAAATGGGGAAGATGTGATGTGATGCACGATGTGTCTATTACTTGATGATACTGGTAGGACTCTTGCCATCTTGAACTTTTCACGACTAAATCTGGTCGATTCAGGCAGTCTACAACAGACAAAAGCTTTCCCACGACTCCCCATCATTTACAAACTACCGAAGACGCCAGGGAGGAACTCCATTCGACTCAGCGCATCATAAAACGTGCTGTCGCCGCCCTTACCCCATTCATGTACTAGATGGATACGCATGGTGCTGAGGAAGCCGTCTCCGAAAGCGTCCCATTGTTGGACGCTGGAGCCGTCGCTGTAAAAGCGAAAAATTCACTTCAGCAGCTAGGGAGCTAGTTTGTAGGAAAAAGACCAAGTATCAGACTTGGAACAGAAGAAGAAGAAAGGTAAATAAGGTAAATAAGGTAAATAAGCCACTACTGTGAAGCTAAAATTCGTTCCTAAAGATGAGGAGCTATAGTATCAATCTGTATAGCCCGACTCTGACACGGAGAAGAAAAGCAATAACGAGCGGAAGTCGTGATAGTAGCAGCCGCGCTCTAGAGCCAGCCGCACTCCTAGTAGACGAGCGGAAGACCAAAATCAAGGTAGCTTCGTTGTCTACCTGGTAAATCGGTCGAGCCGAAAGTTGACGAGCGCTGGGTCAGTCTCGCCCGTCAAGATCTGCTTGCTGAGCAGTTCTCCGACTATGGCAGCATTTGTCACCCCAGAGTGCATGACTGCAATACTGAGGGAATCGAGGCCGGTCGGTCCAATGATAGGCAGCGCATCCTCGGGGATCGGCTTGTGTCCAATAGTATAATAATCGAACTCGAGGTTGCTCCCATCAAGCAGCGTTTGCTGAACCTTTGAAAAGACGTCACGCGCTGTTTGCTCCGGATCATCACCCGGGTCATCGCCTGGATACTCGCAACCCGCCCGAATGACACCATCAGGTGTTTGACGCACGTACAAATACTTGGAGTTGACAACCTCGTTCACCAGCTTCTCCTCTGTAGGTTTCGAATTCACGAGCAAAGCAGGTACACTGGTGACCGGGAATGCTAGCTCTTCACTTGCCAGAAGAGACACGCTGCCCAAGCCAGCAGCGATAACAACATGATCTCCCTGCACCTCTTCCCCAGAGGCCAAAACAACTCCACTGACGCGGTCGTTGCTCTTGCGAAACCCCTTTGCTGTAGTTTTGATCAACTTGGTGCCTCTGGCTTCTGCGTCGGCTATCAGCTGGCGAGCGGCAACGTGCGCTTCAATGGCACCCTCCTCGGGATAGCAGAGACCCCATTGCGGGAGGGTGCATGTGTCGATGAAGGGTTCTCGCTCGGCGATTTGAGATTTTTGCATGTGAACAACATCGTAGCCCCAGGCGCTGAGATTCTTCTCCTTCTTCACAAGATCTTCGGGCGACTTGTGCCAGTTCAGCGACCCGCTCCAAGAAATTGGGAGGTCAGGAAGCTCGAGCCTGATCTGCCTCCATCGCTCCAAGGAACGACGGCGAAATTCATAGTAGAACTTTTCGTTGGCCGAGCTAGCGTTGAGCCACGCAAAAGAGGCTGCAGTAGCTGGTCCCCCAACGTCTTCGGCGACGATGGTTACCGTAGTCTCGCGAGCCAGGTGCCAGGCGATGGAGGCGCCGACGATGCCACCGCCGACGACGATAACATGAGGGCGGGCTGGGGTCTTCATATTGGTGTGGCGGTGCTTGATTGAGAAAACAGATGACGGAGAAGCGAGTGCTGAGAGACATGCTGTCAGTTCTTATTCTGATTGTCAGGCTGCATTGACCCCGCCTTTGTGTAACGCCAGCGATTGGACTAGAATTAGGTGTTTGTGATTGACAGTATGTCTACTGTAGGGGGGGCTGAGGGGGACCAGTTCGAAGGCGGGCCGCACTCTAGAATGCGGTTTGCAACCTCAACCCAGTCCCGATATGAGGCCATTCCACCGCTCAACGCCGAGCTGGACCCGGGTGGGATCTCAATCCAAAGCCCTAGCTCCCCAGCTTTCGGTTCTCCAGGAACGGAAATATGGATACGCTCTGGATTGGCAGCCATCAAATTGACGGCAACACCCCAATCGACATTTGTCCCATATCCTTCTTGGAGATTAAAAGACCAGATATCTGAGAGATGTAGACTGCGAACAGCCGAATTCGCATTGGCCAACGGAGAAAGTGCTTGTCTCCACTCGCTTGCATCGAGGTACAAGTACTGCAAGCGTATGGTCTGAATGCCGGGAGCTTTTGAGAGTATATCGTTCATGAGAGTCGTCTTGATTGGAAACCCTCGAAGGTTAAGCGAACGGAGGTGCGGAAGCGTTGTGGAGCGAAACAATGCGGGGAGAAGAGCTGAATACGAGTTGAAAAATGACTCGGTGTCTCTGGAAGTTTGGTAGAGGTGCATAGTCAATGACTTAAGGTTAGGCATCAGCTGGAAAAGCCGCGCGATATCTTGAAACTCTAGATTGTTTTCCGGCTCCAACCCATCAGCCGACAGGTCCTGGCCGCCGGGAATTTCGAAGGGCTCGTAGAAGTCGTTGTCTTTTACCGGCACCATAGGCGCTACTGTTGTTGCAAGACTAATTGAGAACTCGTTGAGACGAGAGCCGACGGCTGCGAAGTCTTCCTGCGTGATCCTGGGGATCACAGCCACAGCCTCGTTGTACGGGACGCTGCAAATCTTGGTTTCCTTGTAGATCGCTAGACTCCCAAGATGGATCTGGGATCGTGCTATGGCGGACATGACGACGCGGTAAGCCTGGATAGTACGAGCCCAGAGGCGCCTCCAGGCGAGGTACTCAACCTTGTGCGGCGGCCAGCGGTGCTCAGGCTGTCTCCCCAACACCACGGCGGCCTCGAGCCTAATGTCGTCGAGGGCGCCAAAGGCACGGAACGCGTTGCTCAGCTGCGCGCACATGGCGGCGCCGGTGAGGGCAATCTGTTCGGCCTGGCGATGATCCATCCACTTGCGGTCTTCTGGGGCGTCCAGCAGTCTCAGCGGGTGTAGCATCCATTGTTCGCGATACGGGAAGATCGGAGCATCAGGGAAGGTTGTGCCACGGTCCGGGTCGGCAGGCGTCTCGTGGTAGTAGATGCATGTAAGGTGCAGATGGCGGATTCGGGGACCGAGATCGGGACTTGATGAGAGGTCGCGCAGTTGGTCGAGACCTTCTTGGGTGAGATCTATAGACTGGCTGTCTTTGACGTGTTGGACAAAATGCGGCGTGAAGGCTTCTCTCATTGTGCTTGAGCTAAGGCGTAGCATACTAAGAGAAGCCACATCAGCATAGCCGCCAATGTACGAGATGACCTCGGGGGGGGGGTTTGACGAAGAGATTTTCCATGACGGTTGAGTTGGATCGGTTCGACGTTTGCAGTCCTCGAGAGCCACTGTTCCACGACCCGAAAGCAATATTGATCGATGGGGGTGGGGGAGTCATCTGACAATGCGAGGTTGGAAAGACTGCCTTGTGCATCTTACGATAAAAAGTATAAAAAGGAGACTACTAAAAATAATATTGTGACCCGTGACCAACAAAATACCTCACTTTTGGTTCGGCCCCCGATGTCACGTCAGGAATAGCGTCTTTGCTGCAGCCAACTTTGTTTCATACATGCGTGCCTTGCAGCCAACGTGGAGGGTTACATTGGTGCTGCACCAACAGCTTCCGCCAAGGGCACGAAGAATGATAAGCTTCCAACGACATGAATATTTAAAATTAAATACAAGCCCAGAATCAACATGCCAAGGCTAAGACCAAAGATTGTTGTCCTTCAGCTTATTATATATTGATCCGTATTTCTGTCCCATCAGGAAGTGTTGTTCATGACCATATCAACACTCTCACGGTAGATACGGGTACAGACGCGTTGCCTTGTCGCCCTAATCCCAACGTGTCCTATTTATGCTCAACTTCTCCACACCAACCGGCGGTTAACTCTAGCTGACCAGCTCTAGCCCGATGCATGCCAAGCTAGGCTGTACATGTCTCATAGCGATGTTGTGTAGGATTCGAGAGGATGATACGGGTGACGCCCTCCCGTGGGATCCTTCGGTGTTGGCAAGCTCTCCCGCTTTCCTTTGTCGTATATCTAGCTATGATATGACGCCATCTCCACCTTATCGCCATAGGATTCGTAGTAGAAGAACATCCCAAGTAAACAGAGCCAACAATGACATCTAAATTTGAACCACAAGTGAACAAAACCAACAGCTACATCTGAATTTAGACTACAAGGCATAGAACCAACTCTCATGTCTAATCGTCTCAACGTCAATATGGCATCTATAAACACCACGTTACCAGACACGATTGAAGCGAAATCTACACGCAATCTAAGCATCAGACAGCTCATCCTTTCTTCTAGTTCGACAAACAACCGTTACACGGCGCACTCAATCGAGATTCTACCCAAGCTCTCACCATGAGGTTTTCCAACGAGGGGAACCTGATCTTGGGCCTTCTGCTCTGTGGTGGACTGCCCACAGTCCTCTCCTTCAGAGGCAAGTAGACTCAAGGATGTCCATCGTGCACCTTCTAACTTTTCCTAGCTTAGACGACGACGATCCCCCTTTCATCACCCAAGTACGGACCACGACCCTACTTAAAAGACAGAATTGTCCTCCCCCTCCTGATTATACTGGTGGCGGATGGGACTGCGGGCTACTTCGTGACCTGCCGGTCTCAGCGGTACCATACTCAGAGCCGCCGTCTTCAGCGCCGCTCTCCTCCGCACCGCCTCAAGAGACCCTTCCTTGTTACGTCCCGTACAACGCCGTGGGCGGTCAACCAGGATGCATTCCTATTGATGAGACCTCTTCTACAGAAGCCTCGTCTGTTGGAACTTCATCTATTATAGCCCCATCTACCAGAATCTCCTCTACTGATGCTCCATTTCTTGTTGAACCAATTACGGCCACAGTTACAAATGAACAAGGTGAAGTACCTACTACTATTGTGACGTGGTTGCCTTCAGACGTCGTGGTCTCGACCGAAATCGGTGGCAAGCCCACTGAGACAACGGTGCCAACATGGGTCTGCAGCGGAGATCTTTGTAATCCAGGATGTATAGTCCCCGGCCAAAGCTGTGAGGGTGAGGACGGCGCAGGAATAGGTGGATTTCTTTGGCCTCCACCCCCTCCACCACCAGGGAAGGGCACTCCTAACGAAGGTGGCAATGACAAACCGGATGGCGAAGAAAACAACGGCAACGACGACGACGACAACAATGGAGACGACGACAATGGAGACTACTAGGAGTGCGGCGGGCTCTAGAGCGCGGCTGCTACTGTTAGATTGGAACATGTAAAGAGTGACTCTAAGGGAGGTCATATAGAACTAGTGAATATTTGCTAAGTAGTAGCTAAAGAGGAAGATAGTTACTCCTAGTAGAATCCTAAGAGCTCTACTTTTAGTATTATATTATAATTCTAATAAATAGTTAAAAGGGATAATAGAGAGATAATATATATATAATATATATATATCTAAGTAATTTAAGTATTATATAAGCTTTTTAATATTAATAGATTAATTTATTATTAAGTTAAAAGATTAATTAATCTAAGTAAATTATATTATTTAGATTATATTATATAATAAGTTATAAAGAGTTAAAATCTTATAGTAATCTTATAGTAAGTTTATATTAGACTTATAATTAGTTTCTTATAATAAGTATAACTAAATAATACTAATACCTTTTATAATATTATAGAGAACTTAGCTTATAGTAATAGTATCTTTAATATAATCTTATTACTATTTTATATAGTTTAACTTAATTTCTTAAGACTTTAACTTAACTATTAATAATAAGAAGAAAAAGTAATAGAAATATTATTAGTAAGCTACTAATAGTATATAGTAGATTTACTACTTATTTTTTAGAGTTTTAACTTAGTCTAATATAACTAAGAGTAACTAGTATATTCTTTTTTTATCCTTTAGATATTCTTTAGAATTAACCTAATTTATATATTAGACTTATTATCTTATTATCTTACTATAAATTTACTACTTATAGTCTATAATAAAGTTCTTATTTATAAAGTCTTTATA